>PVKU01010249.1:0-53851 GCA_004027475.1 Anoura caudifer
CCAAAGAGGGTGCGGCAAAATCACAGCAAGATCAAGACCATGTTCACTGTGTTTTTTGATTGGGAAGGTGTTTCTATCATGAATATGTCCCTCCAGGCCAAAGAGTTAATAAGGAGTACTACCTCTCTGTTCTTCACCGGTTGAGAGGTGCAATACAATGAAAACAGCCACAGCTATGGGCAACTGGTGATTGGCAGCTTCATCAGGACAACACACCCGCTCATGCATCACGTCTCACACAGAGATTTTCATGAAACATCAAGCCACCCAGGTGACTCAACCTCTCTTCAGCCCAGATTTGGTGCCCTTTGACTTCTGCCTTTTCCCAAAATTAAAATCACCTTTGAACGGGAAGAGATTTCAGACCACTGATGAGATTCAGGAAAATATGATGGACAGCTGACGGTGATTCCAACAAAGGATTTCTCAGAGTGTTTTGAACAGTGAATAGATACTAGGAGAACTGTATGAGGTCCCAAGGTGCCTACTTTGAAGGGGACCAAGGCATCATTGTCCTATGTAAAATATTTCTTGTTTCTTTTTTCAGTAAATATGTCTATGTTTCATAGTACATGCCTGGATACTTTCTGGACAGACTTCGTAGTTGGAATCATGCAAAATAGAGCCTTTTCAGATTAGCTTCTTTTACTTACTGATAAGCATATAAGGTTCTTCAATGCCTTTTCATGACTTGATAGCTCATTTCTTTTTAGCACTGAATACTATTTCATTGTCTGAATATACCATGATTTATATTTCTATCCACCTACCAAAGGATATCTTGGTTGCTCCCAAACTTGGATGATGATGAAAAAGACTTGTTTCCACCATTACAGTATCATAGAGGGTGCAAGTTTTTGTATAGACATCAGTTTTCAACTCTTGTGTAAATACCAGGGAGCATCATTGCTGGATTTTGTGGTAAGAGTAGCTTTAGTGTTACAAGAAATTGCCAAACCATGTTCCAAATACCTGTACCATTTTGCATTCCCATAAGCATTGAGTGATTTCTCCATATCTTCTTTAGCACTTGGTGTTGTCAGTGTTCTGGATTTTGGCCATTCCTGTAGATATGCAGTAGTATCTCATTTTTTACTTGCCTTAGCTTTTTAAAATTTTAACATAATTTATTTTTGGTGTACCTTAGCTTGTAACTCAACCCCTCCACATTTAAGCATCTTTAAAGTATAAACACTCATGTGTAGCTGATAGGAAGATAAAAGGAGACCGTGGGGGCAAAATGGACTTAAACGTTTAGCTGGGAAATTAAAATTTTCCTCTCTCTGTGCCTCAGGTGCCTTCCTCTGCATACAGGATAAATGATCAAAAAACCTGTCTCACAGAAGACTAAATTTTAGACCTCTAAAGACTTAACAGAACCAAGAGGGCTCCCTTGCATGCAGGCATGCCCTGCACAGCGGTTTAATTCATGCTGGTTGGTGGTTACTTGCTGGGGTTAGTACATGAACGCACGGGTGGAGAGCTGCTTTTTTCTGCTTGGAACTCTTTAGGTGACTGAGAGTCCTGCCTCCTGCCTCTCTAACTATTGACAATCTCCAAAATATATGAATAAGTTAAAAAAAAAAAAAACAGTAACATACAGAACAGTATAGTATGTACAGCAAGTTACCAGGTGTATAAAATGAGGAAAAAACATTTATACATAGCTCTTTGTTCTTTATTGATATCACTGAGCACTACTATGTGATAGGCAAAGTTGTGCTAGGTGCTCAGAATACAGGAGTAAACAAAACAGAAGAAACTGTTGCTGGTGGAAATAAGCCTCTTTCATGGAGTCACAACAAAAGCATTTCGGGGGCCCACACACGGGAGGATGAGCCGTGGTGGTGAGATTTGTTAGAGCTGAAGCAAACACCAACGACTGTCCCCACATGTCCGGTGTCTCACGCATGACTAGATGGCTTAGCTCTGTCCTGCTGTGGCCTTGTCTTTACCAAGCCCAGAAGAAGGGCCAGGGTTCAGAGACTCTGTGCCATTATTCCGGCACCAGCAGGACATTCGAAGCTTTCGTAGTTCAGTTCAGTCCATGCCCCAGTGTAGCCCAGCTTGGTCTTTGTCCCCATCTGGTTAGCTTAGTCTCTGTTCCCAGCTGTGCTCCGCCCAGCGCTGGGCTGCTGCATCCAAACCTGCGTTTGGAGCCCAACTTGGAGCCTGAGCTTGGGCCCACATGGCTGCTGCAGAGAGAGAATGTGTGAACGAATGGGGGCAAGTGCATGGACAAATGCATGCTGCATGCTACCGAGAAGGGCCTTTGTTAAGCTTTGATTATATCACCTCGGGCCTAGGAAAGGGTAGTAGGCTCTCTTTCAAACTAACAATCTCTTTCCTAATCCTTCACAGGCTTGTGCTGGGTACCAATCCTCCACCTCCACCACCATCCAATGTCTTTCCTAGATCTACTGGATTTCATGTCCTCATCCAATCCGATCCTTTCCCCCAAGCTAGACTACTTCCCTTTACGGTCTCCTTGGCTCCTCCTGCGCATGCCTCAAAGTTTTGCCATGTTATCTGGTTTCTACTGCGCACGTGCTTACCTCCCCCTGTGCTACCTTGGCTTCTACTGTGCATGCACCCCGCAGAGGAGTTTCCCCTTTGTTGTTTAATCCTAACCCCCACAGCCCGGGCGAGTGGACTGGTAATACCTGTGGGAGACTGGAAAGCCAGTCCTTCCTCCGCGGAGGGGTGGTGGTAGTCCTCTTGCTGGGGATGTGGCAGTTAACAGCTTGGGTAGTGGAGCCAAATGACAGTGGGTTCAAATTCAAGCTCTGCCAATGACGAGCTGTGCAGACCTAGGGTTTTGTGACCCCCGTGTCCTTTTGTTTCTTCAGGTGTAAGTTCAGTATGGTAATAACAACACTTGTTCATAGGGTTGGTTGCATTGCAGACCTGCCCTTGGTCTTAGACTTCTAGCCTCCAGAGTTGTGAGGAAATAAATTTCTGTTGTGTAATCCACCCAGTCTGTGGTATTTTGCTACAGCAGCCCTAGGAAACTGTTATAGTGAGTAAAGCACTTAGAATAGAGTTGGAATTACTATTATTAGAAAGGGCATTAAATGAATTGCTATAGGGAACCAGTGGGGAATCAAGTTAAGTACTGGTAGTCAGTGAACGCCAAACATTATTTTTAAAACAAAAGACTCAGAGACTCCAAATGACAAATAGTTTGATTACAGATTCTTTCATACAATGAGGATCTATGAACAAAGGGGAGACTTGGCCTCCGGTTAGTGTGGAGGCTGGTTTACTTTAATGCAGTTCCGATGAGGATGGGTCAAGGTCTGTGGGTGGAACAGTGGGACATTGTAATGGTGGGGATTGTAACCCACCCCGCCGTTCTTTTGACGTTGATTCTGTAAGTGCTACCTCTGATTAATATGTAGCTTGTAGATGAACAACATGTTTGTATAAGAATCCTAGGGACTGACTTCAAAAGATACAGACTCTGGCCTTCAGGAATCCCAGCTCCAGGAGATTTGCCGACCTGCATCCATGGAGCCAGGATGATGTGGAACCAGGATGACTGAATCAGGATGCGGCACGCCAGACCATCACTGTCCTTATCAGAATGGACTGTTCTGGTTGGTCTGCACGTATAGGGCTTTTCAACCCCCTCCTTTGATCTCTTTGTTCTGTTCACCTCTCCCTCCCTTATAAATCCTCTGCCTCCACTGAGAGGGGGCGATGGGTTTGAGATGGGAGTCCCCCATCTTCCCAGGAGAAGGGCTTTGAAACATGAGTCCTCCACCTTCCAGATGGCCGGCATCTGAAAATAAACCGCTTTCCTTTCCATCAGCACCTGTTTCTCGACCAATGGCTTTCATAGCAGCAGGCAGCCGGACCTGCTTTTGGCTACATGGACAGGTCCACTCACGGTGCAGTGAGAACCCTCCACCTGAGACTGGGCCACCAGGCAGACCGGAAGGCATCAGGCCCTGCGTGTGGGGTGCTCGGGTATTGGCCCTGTGACTACGTGCCAGCAACAGAATCAAATCTCAAAGGCTGCTGGGGAGAGCAGAGTGGCGAACACCCACTCCCCAAAAGGGAACACTGATGTGTGCCTCTACCTTTACTGGAAAGAGGGGCTTGGGGGCACTCCCCACTCCTTGCTGGGTCAGGCTTGCCTTGACTGTCCTCCACCTTGAGGGTGAGCTCAAAACGACTATCTTTTCCAGATCGTTTAAAACTGACTCCAAATCCCGAAAGCTATTTTGCTCTTTTTGTCTGCTATTCTGAGGAGCCATTTGCCTGACTTGCTTTCTTTATCCTCAGCTCACACACGGAGAGTACAGCCTCCTTCCCCCACTATATCCTGTAACAAAGGCGGTGGGAGGTGAGAATCATCCATGGTGTTTTCAACACAGGGTAGAAACATCCATTTGTTCTCAGCAGACTTGCTGCTGTCTTAAGAAACCCTCCTGGGTCACAGACAGCGAGGTCCCTCTGGGAGAGAGCAGGACAGCCTTTCTATCAAACTCCCGTTGGCATTGACCTGACCGTGTCCACTTCAGCTCATTGTTTAAGAAGAATAATGATGGGATTATTCTGGAGTTTATATGAGGACGGAAGGTAAAGTTAAAAACAGGTTATTTTGAAACAGGAAGCTCTTTTGGATCAAATTTTATGAGCCCATTATATTCCATTTGTACAAAACATTTCTCCAGAAGGCTCTGCGTGAGCATAGGTGTCCAGGCAGCATACCCTGAAGACTTTGCAAGGTCCTGAATGAAGCTGGTGTTCAGTTCCACACTGTCCCATGCAGGAACCACCAGCTGCACGTGACTATGGAGCACCTGGTCATAACTGGGACTGGTCATGACTGGGACATGCTCTAGGAGCAAACACATGCCAGGTATCATGCTGAGCATGAAAAAAGAACGTGAAAGGTCTCAATCGTGATTTTTTATAGATACATAGTGAAATGATATTTTTGATATATGGGTTAAGTATGAAATTATTCTGAAAATAAATTTCTCCTGCTGCTTCTCACCTTAAAAAAATTTTCTAGTAGCCATTTTTAAATTATGCATTTGGGGCTCACATTATATATTCTATTGCACAGTGCTTGTTCAAATCATCGGTACAGTGTTTCTTATAAAGGTTACTTGGATATTTTTTAAAAAATTTTATTTCTTTTTTAGAGACAGCGGAAGGGAGGGAAAAAAGGGAGAGAAACACTGATGTGTGAGAGAAATATTGATCAAGAGAAATATTAGGGGGGTTGCCCCTCAAACACCCCCAAGTAGGTACTTGGCCTGCAACCCAGGCATGTGCCCTGACCGGGAATTGAACTGGTGACCTTTGGGTTCACAGGTCAGTGCTAAACCCACTGATCCACACCACTCAGGACTACTTGGATAGTTGTGATAAGTTGTTTTCCTATAAAAAGTTTAGTCCTGCCTTCCAGAAATTGATAAACAATAGCTCATTCAGATACTTTGTCTCTCCTTGATTCCTTTTTATGTTTGATTCAGATGATTTAGCAATTTGCTACCAAATATTGAAATGTATATTTGAATCTCTTTGCCCATATGGGTCTACTTCTTCATCTTTAAACCAGAGTGTTGGGAGTGATATAATCCCAATGCTTCCTTCTGGTTTTAGGATTTTATGATTCTATTTTAAAATTTGGGCCTTTAAAAAGGAGGAGGAAAATCTAGATTAATCTTGCAGCACTTTGACATTTGAAGTGTGATAGAGTTTTCCAAAGATAAAAAAAAAAAAAAATTTCAATTCTGTTCCTGCTGAGACGGAAGCCTGGAATTCCAGCCTGTGGAGAGGCCAAGGCTGAGCAGGCAAAGAGGGGCAATGCTGCCTCCTACCGGGCTGGAGGGGTGCCACAGATCTGCAGTGGGGAGTCTGCGCAGTCAGGCTGTGCTGGTCACAACTGAGAGGGCAATAGCTCAGGCAGCAGACCCAGTGTGCGCATGCGTGTGCATCTCAACAGCGCTTCTCATGACCTTGGGCAGTCTGCAAATAGGAACTGACAGCCCCCGTCTGGTGATGGCACTCGCTCAAGGGTCTCTGTGGTCTGGGCTGGTGAAGGTACAAGGATGTGAATCAAGAGCTGCCTGCTCAGGGTTCCAGCCTCACAGAGGCAGCAGGCCTGTGAGAAGGTTCCTGATGACCCAGGAGAAGCAGACTCTCGGGGTCAGCCCAGACTGGGCTTCTACCCCTTTCCACCGAGAGTCCTGACCAGTACAGTCCCTACAGCAGGCCTTCAGAAGACAGTGAGCTGACTTTCAGAGTCAGTACAACAACGGGTCAGTAACGTAAGTACGAGGGACTGCATCCTTTCTCTCCCCAATAGATTGAAGAAGAAGGGAATCAGTGACACAGAGAGCCGCAGCCCTGGTGTCAGACGGAGGTGTGCAGAAGCCCAGCTGAGATGGTCCATTTCTGTTACTGCCCTGTCACCTCCCTGCATTCCCAGACTTATCACTGACTGCTACACCATCCTCACCATTGTTTACTCACACAGTACACACACACACGCACTCCATGGTAGCAACCACACACTGATGTCATTCCGAGTAATGCAGCTATTACTAACACATACATAGAAATAAGGAAAACGGGAATCTGAAGCTTATTGCAAGGCCTCTGGGGAATTGGGGGAAAACCACACAACTTCCAGAGAAGAATGAGAACTACGGGACAGCAAAGCATCCCCAAGCCCAGAATGAACTATACACATGGAAGGTCAGTTAGCATCCACACTGTCCTAGAGGCCAGTGGCCTTGCTGTCTGTCCCATCTCCTGTCTTCCCCTCTCCCAGAAGCAGAAATGTATGGATCTTCAAGTGGTCAAGCATATGGGGCACATCTCCTCTATGTCTGTATCTCTAACACACTCTAAACAATGGCTTCATTGTCTGCTCTGCAAGTGTTTTGACTCCTGCCTTCTCGTAGCTGCAGCTTACTTGCGTTTCATCATTTCTGCCTTCTCCTGATCTTTCAATATTTTTCTTCTAATCCTGCCTGTTTTTGTCTGGGCCTTTTATTCCTACTTTTCTTTCTTGCAACCAAAAACTGACTCTCCCTTTCTTCGTTTATCTCTGTAAGACTGTGATTCTCACCAGGCTACCTCATAGGCTGCTGCTCAATCCTAAGTGGGCTACCCTTGAGTTGGATGTCCATCTCCCATTCAGTTAGCTGTGGCCACTGGCGTGGGGTCACATGACGCAGAATGTGGTCATTTATGGTCATGGACCAGAAATTTAGTGAAGTGAATAGCCCTGAGTATAACCCTTTATGAGGGGCAAGTGTGGGTAGTGAGTTCTGAGACTTCTCCTAGTCTGTATATATCTGTCAACTGCCTGCAACTCCCACCTACAATAATGTTTTCCTGCCTTTGATCATCTTCTTGGTCTGAGATCACATTTTGTAGGCTGCCACCTGCCATACTTGGATGTAGGTTTTGTCTTTTTTCCTTGAGAGTAAAATATGGGGTAGAGGAGAGCTGGTATGATTTTGCTTCTTTCATCACAAAAGATCTTGAGAAAGAAGGACATGTTTCCTGGCACTATGTGACAATACACACAGCTCGTGCAAATGCAGTTCACTGGGACCCTTCCATTTAGATGAACGTTTGGGAGAATGAGAAGAGAGGTGGTGTGGGGGGGTGTTTGGAAAGTATCCTCGGGCATCTGTCCAAACACTGTGCTTGTCGAGTTACCACTGCAGGTCCTATAACTGTTGGGCCTCACGCCGTGGGACACTGCCAGCTCTGGACCACAGGGCTCAGTCAGGCTCTTCATTTAGTCCTTTAGTGCAAACCTAAGACTTCCCCCTCCACTGCTGCTGTCTCGATCTTCTATTCTCTTTAAATATCTGTCAGTGAGGGTGCAAAGAAATAGATCTTCTCAGAGTGTAACTGCTCTCCTCCTACTTAAACGTTCTGGCTTCTATTGTCTCTGAATGAAATAACTCAGGTCACTCTGGACCTGGGTAATCTGATTTGGAAAATGTAAAAAGAATTGAAATTGGGAAAGAGGACATTACATTTCTTTCTCCTAGTAGTGTTCTCATGTTCTCATATTTTAGTAAGATAGACAATTACAGTTCTCTGCAGAGTTCAAGTCTGTCTCCTGTGTGTTAACGAAGACCCTTACTCAGCTGTTTAAACAGCAGGCTCTGTTTTCTAGTAGAATCCAGGGTTCTGAGGGCAAAGTTCCCACTATGCACCAGGCACTGCTATAGAAACAATAGGCTCCTGATGATCAAGACAGATCATTTGGCCCTGGCAAGTGTGGCTCGGCTGGTTGGAGCATTGTCTCATGAACCAAGAGGTTGCCTGTTCGATTCCCTGTCTGGATTACAGGCCCAGTCCCAGGTCAGGGTGCATGCAAGAGGCAACCAATTAATGTTTCTCTATCACATCGATGTTTCTCTCCCTCTTTCTCTCCCTCCCTTCTCCTCTCTCTAAAATCAATAAACATGTCCTTGGGTAAGGATTGAAAAAAAGATTGGTAAGGTAATTCTAGAACGTGTAACAATCAAACTCAAGAATGTGGAACGGCTCAAACATTAGAAGTTTATTTCTCCCTCACATGAATTTTCCCATGGGCATTGCTGACGAGTGGGTACCTTGTCCAAGTAGAAATTTGAGGACCTGGATTTCCTCATCTTGTGGCTCTCACATCCTTCGCATGCCGCTCTCCAGGTCTCTGCGGTGCCTGGGGGCAGGACCTGTGGGGGCCTAGCGGGCAGAGCAGCAGTGCTATCTGGGGCCGTGGTTTAACCATGTCAAATAGTAAAAACCAGAACCATGTTAAATAACAGTCATGTTAGTAGGTATCTTGTCCGCTTCTTGAATTTACTGTTTATGTGACCAAATTTCACTGTTAAATATTTGTTAAGATGGTCCCTTTCACCTGTGTTTGGAGAGCACTGCTGTCATCCTTGGTTAGTGTTTGATGAAGATGAATGAGATGGTGACTAGAGAATGACAGGCAGCCACTAGGCAGCTGTTTCCTGCACCCAGTGTGCAATGGGGAGGGCCAGAACCAAGCTAACAA
Source organism: Anoura caudifer (assembly GCA_004027475.1). Classification (NCBI taxonomy): domain Eukaryota; kingdom Metazoa; phylum Chordata; class Mammalia; order Chiroptera; family Phyllostomidae; genus Anoura; species Anoura caudifer. The sequence goes on from PVKU01010249.1 coordinate 9,038, forward strand.
CAGGCAGGGGCTGAGGGTCTGGGGCAGGGCTGGGGCCAGCAGACGTATGTGAATCCCAGAGGTTGGTGAGGAAGGATGAGGGCCTGTGGGTGCGCTCACAGCGCCTCCTCGGGAGGGTGGCTTCTACCCCACTGTGTGAGTTCATTTGAAAAACTATCTCGTCATTGTTGTAGGCACTGCCTTGTGGGCTGTTAATTTTTAAAGGCAGTTACGAGAACTTTACAGCAGCTCTTAAGAAGTGCTTTTGCATTGAAAGGCACATATGTCTTCAGGATTTTCAGCATTTCGTGATGGTACAGAAGATAAGAACAGAAATAGAGCATGAGAAATAAGGTTGTGTGTTTGTTTGCTGGGGAGGCTGTAACAAAATACCACAGCCTGGGTGGCTTAAACAAGAAACATTTATTTTCTTACAGTTCTAGAGGCTAGAAGTCCAAGATCAAGGGGCTGGCAGGTTTCCTCTGAGACCTCTCTGCTTGGCTGGCAGAGGCTATCTGCTTGCTGTGTCCTCACATGGTTGTCCCTCTGTGCACTTGCCCCTTCTTACAAGGGCACCAGTCATATTAGGTTAGGGCCCCACCCTAATGGCCTCTTTTTAACTTAATCACCTCTTTAAAGACTCTATCTCCAAAAGCAGTTACATTCTGGGAACCTGAGGTTGGGATTTCAACATATGAATTTTAAAGGGCTACAGTTCAGCCCCTAATAGGTGGTAAAATCTGTCCTGTCAAGGAAGCGACCCTTCTTGACTAACCTTTCCGCTGTTCTGGTGAGTTAGAGTGAAGAAGGGTTGCCAGGTGTTGGGTTGGCCCACCCAGTGTTAGCGCCCAGACTGGGCAGGCAAAATTCGCTTAACCATTGTGGAATGTCTCCCCCACAGAGACCATTTTTACAGAAAGCTGCATGAAAAGGCTGCTTGTAATGATTGTGTTTCCTGGACAGAGGCCCAGCCAATCTAAGAGACTATGATTTTAATCTCAAAAAGCAACGGATAGGTGATGGACATAAATATCCGAAGCAATGAAGGGGCATCAGTCTGGTTTGGGCGTAATGGTTGTTGTTTTATGGAGAAGCCTTTTCTGTGGGGCATGGTTAGTCAGCAGGACCAGACAAGGATAATTAACTTCCTGAGCTGAGGCATAGCTTCCCAGAATCCTGGGGTTTTTGCCAGAGTCCAGCTGGTTCTCGGACGGGGTCACTGGACTTCTCAGGGGGAACTGTCAAAGATCCCCTTCTAACTGCTGTGCAGCCTGAGCCAGCGTGTTCTCTGCCAACCTCTGCTTCAGGTTTATGAATGATGAGAGGAAAGAGTCGAGTCCAAAGTAGCTAAAACACATTCTCTGTTGCCCTGGCGATCCCTCTAGGGCTTCCGGTGACGGCCGTTTTAGCACGCACTGCTGCCTTCACATGTCACTCTCAGCTGCCAGGGGAGGGTAGCTGTGAAGAGGGCTGTAAATAAATTGAGGTTTGTAAGGAGCAATGGCCTCAGATCAGAATTAGAATGTCCAATGTACTTATTCATGTATTTACTGAGCACCTACTACACTGTCAGTTATATGAGTGGAGGTAAGGATACAGTTCTGATAGACAAAAATCCCTGCTACCAAGGGGTTTTCACTCTATTGGGCAATAAGTAAAAGCACTTCAGTGAAATACATCTTGCATCAGATGGTGATATATACTCAGAGAAAAATGAGGCAAGGAAGAGCAGGTGTCCCAGGCGGTGGGTGAGCAGCTCTGCGATTATAAAGAGTGAACAGGGAAGGCTTCCTGCAACATTTGAGCGGAGTCTTAAAGAAGGTGAGGGAGTGAGCCATGCTGCCATGAGGGGGATGCGGTTCCCGCCAGAGGGTATGACCAGTCCCTGAGACACATGCGGGGAAAGCAAGGAAACCGGTGAGTCTGAAGCAGAGAGAGCAGTGGGACACTGGTAGAGGGGAAGGTGAATGGGCAAGGCTCTGTCAGCCATAGAGGACAGTCACTTTCGCTTTGAGAGAAATGAGAAGCTGATGATGGCCTTTTCCTCTCTACCTTTACTGAGGTGTAAATGACAAATAAAATTATAAAATATTTGAACTCTACACTGTGATGATTTGATATACATATACATTCCCCCCAATAAGTTAATTAACACATTTATCCATGCCAACTGGTACAGCCACTACAGAAAACAATATGGACGTTCCTCAAGAAACTGAAACTAGAACTATCATATGGTCCAGCAATCTCACCTTGAGATCTACATCCAAAGAAAACAAAGTCATTATTTTGAAGAGACGTCTGCACCCCTCTGTGCATAGCAGCATTACTCACAACGGCCACGGTGTGGCAACAACTGGTGAGGATTTGGAGCAGCAGTGGCATGACCTATATTGACTTTTCAAAAAGTTGACAGCGATTCCAACAGAGGCAAGCATGGAAGCAGGGAGACCAGTGAAGAGGCTACTGCAACACAACCCAGGCAAGCGATAATGGTGGCTTGAATGGGAAAATAGCAACGGATGGATGAGAAGTGGTTGGATTCCAGATATGTTTTCAAGGTAAACTTGTGAGGGTCTACTGACAGCTTGGATGTATATTATGAGAGGAAGAGAGGAGACAAGGTTGACCTCAAAGTTTTAAGCTCAGAATACCTAGAAATCTAAGGCTAAAGTAACTAGAAGTATCATCAGGAGGTATTTCTCGTCAAATAGGTAGATGTTGCAGTATCTAGTACTCAGGCATCATTCTCCTATGCTACCGTATGGTATTGAAATGTATAAAAAGCTAAAATACTCCACCCTAGCTTTGCAGTACTCTGTCATGCATTCACTCATTTACTCCCTCATTTATTTATTCCCTCATTCATTCCATTCATTCAGCTGCATTTCAGATGGCAGGCAAGATCTCCCTATTCCTTGAGACCCAGATGAGATTTATTTGAGTACTCCTATTCCAAAGGTCTCCCAGGGATTTCCATCAAATACCAGGGGAACCGAGGTTGTTCTGACCAGAGTCCTCTACCACCAGTGCTACTTCGGTTGTGCACATCAGGCATTCATGGGTGTTGGACACTCTACTGATGATTTGGGATGGAGCACCTATTTCTCCTCATTCTGTTTCTTCTCCCCTTTCTTTTCCCTCTCTCTATTCCTTCTTCTACTTTTTAGCCTTTGTTTCTTTGGAGTAAACACTGAAGCTTTTTTCAGTTCAATGAACAAATATTACCACTTTTGTGCATGGGATGTTTACAAGCAATTGTAAAATTTGAAAGGAAACCTGTGCTTACATCTGTCAGCGGATCACTTTTAGGGAGAGGTCAAGGTGTCAGGGTTTTGGTGACCCTTGATTTGTTGTGGGGGGAGGGGTGGCAGCATGTGAGAGAAAAAGGAAGGATGCAAACTAGAATGGCAAGCACTTTGGCTTCTTAGCTCTGCAGTTAAGCACCAAGTCCTTGGTTGGACTGGAACATATAACCTTTCCAAATGAAGCAGAGCTCTGGCTTAACTGTAAACCTAATTTGTCTTTCTTATCAATGAGGAAACAGGAAGAAACAAGAAGGTCAAAGCAAGAGGCCTCCTCTACTGGCATTGCTGAAAGCTATTGTTCCATAATTACCATAATGTAGACAACAAACGAACTCTGATACAAAGTTGAGAGCCACATTAGATCAATGCAGCTGACTTTCTGTAGGTTCTTCCTGCATGTCCCAAGAGAAGTATAGCACATTTGCACAGAGCAATCAAAAGAGGATAATAGACTACAATAACTCCAGAAGAGCTATTGTGATATTCTGTCAATGTGAAAAGAAATGCATTTCATTCAGGTTTGTTTTGGAGTGTATTTAGCAAAACATCACCACATTGGGGAAACAGTGTATTCTCCACCCAAAATAATGAAAAGTTCTGGAGAGTTGAAAAGAAATGTACTTTCCATTTTAACTAGGCTTGCCTAGAGTAGTCGAGACAACTGCAACTCTACCCTGATTGGGGACCATGAGATAGATGTTCTTGTTTTTCCTTCCTTTTTCATGGCACGCATTGCACAGTGGCTGCTTGAGAAGTGTTTTTTTACATTGCAGTGAATGGAGCTAACTTCAGTTACCCAAAAGTTCTCTCTTTTTCACTAGAGTAGAGAATGATGGAATTTATAGCCATATTTCTCACAAGGTGGCACATTCATTCTTGAAATCCACTTCATCATGACTGTCTCTGTGCATTGGAATAGTAGGCACAACCCCACCAGCTGCTGGACATGGATACAGGAGCTCCTGGAAATATTTTCTCTATTTGATTGGCTCATTGACTGATGAGTGTATTAATGGAGGCAGGAATGAATATACAGTATTGCCTACAAACACTTTCTGAGTAGACTTTCCTAGCTTTCTTATCTTTGGCAAATTTTCTTTTACAAGATAAAAGGAAAGTTTTAAAGGCCACAGTTTAAAGAAGCCATCAGTATTTACAAAGATGTTTCTTCATAACACAGTAATTTATTACCCCAGGAGAACCCAATTTAGGAGGAAACCATTATATATACTAAGTCACTGAGAAAGCTGGTTAGTTTCAAGATATTAATTAATAGACCACTGATATTTATTGAATACTTACAGCTTGTCAGGCATTGCTTTAGGTGATACAATAACGAATAAAATCTTTCTCTCTGGAGCTTAAATTTTAGTGAGAAAGACAATAGAAAACAAACAGTAAATATACAATATAATGTTAAATGATAAAAAAATCTTATGAAAAATTATGCAGAATGAAGGTCAAAGAGTGACAGAACTGTCAGGAAGATCTCCTTGAAGAAGTGATGTTTGTGCTAAAGAGCATGAGCAAAGACAAGGAAAGAGCTTGGCTTCTCTGAGGAATAGTCATGAGGCCAGCGTGGCTATTAGGAAAGAAACAAAACAAAACAAATCAAAACAAAAATAATCCCTAAATGTGGTATAAAGCACCCACTCCCAGAACTGGCTGAGATTCCTATTACACATCAGAGTGAGGATATCGAAATGACATGTAAGTTGGGTATGTGAGTCTGAAGTGCAAGTTGGTACTGGAGTCACACATTTGAGAGTCATTGCATAATAGATGGTGTTTAAATCCACAAGGCTGAATGAGATCTCTTAGATACAGAAAACAGAGAAGACATCTGAGGACCAAGGCTTGACGAGGCATGTCAACTCTTCAGGGATAGTAAAAGGAAAGCAGCTAAGGACATTGAAAATAATCAATTAGTGTCATAGGAGCACAATCAGGAAGATGTAGAAGTCCAATTAGGAAGTGTTTCAAAGAGGACAGAATGATCACATCAAATTCTACTGAGAGAAACAGTAAGAGGAGTACTAATAACTGATCATCAGCTTTACCAAGTTAAAAGTCATTGGAAACTTTAAAAGAGAAGATGCGTAAGGATGGTAGAATGCAAGTCTGAGTGAAGTGGCTTCAGGAGACTACATGCGGGGACAGCATGTATAGAAAACTCTTTCCAGGAGCTGGGTTTCTACATTGCTGAGATGAGATGACACAGCTGCTTCTTATATTTGAGCAAGGATCATGGTCTTGGACACTGTTATTTAGGGGGAATGTACTAGAGAATGGTGCTGCTGCAAGGGGAACTAGGAACCACACCTTTCAATGATTTTTAAGAGGAGTTTCAACAGAATCCATGGAGCTGCCCCTCGAGACAGGATTGGATCAGTTCACAGAGTCACTTTGGGCATGCTAGTAGTTTAGCTCCTTTTCACAATGCTATTTAAACATTTGTGTTTACATTTATTTGGAGAAGAAGCTGAGCCCCGACCTGTGTGGGGGAGGGTGGATGACCAATGGTCCCTGCCAACCTTCCCATTTTGAAGCAACCAGTCTAGCACCGACCCAGTGTTCCCACCCCAGGTACAGGAAGTCTCAATTAAGCATGCTCTTTATTAAGGACCTCACTTCTCTGCTTCAATTATTCCTTCTAAACATGGTATATTCTCCTCCTTTAGGAAAATTCTGATAGATTCTTACTTTTCGTTAGGATATAAATTCAACTCCAAGTAACAGAGACACAAAATAGCAAAGACATGTACGATGTAGTGGTTTGTTTCTCACACACACTCTATCTACCTGCTGCCACACATCCTGGATTAGATCCAGCCTTCCATGATTCAGCCTAATTTTTTCTCCACAGAGTGTTTCCTTGTCTTTAAGGTCATATAACAGATGAAAATACTCTTTGTTTTACTAAAAGGCATATCCATGTACTGCTTGCTTCTCGAATACAGTTGATCTTGGGTTTCCTATTATTTGAATAATCTCCATAGAAACGGTAAGATAAAATTTCAAGTGAAGACTTTCCTAGGCTAAAATGATGGGAAAATGTGGAAAACTAACATTGTTTTGCTATTTTAATAGTTCGCCCTGGAACAGAACATCCTTTAAAGTCTGGTCGCTGAATTGATGATTGAATTCCAGAAGCAAATGCCAATATCACCAAAGTAAAAACAGAGTGTGAGAGAAACATTCTTCATTGAGGAGACTAGAATCCAGATTTGGTTTGTCAAAGCTCAAAAATAAATTCAATGCTTGCTGTGGCAGAGTTTATATAAATAATATGATGCCCCATTCTCCCTTGTGTGTGGTCATATGATTTAACTCTTTTGTTAATGTAGTAAATTAAACTTGACTTCAGCTGTTAATTCTATCTTCAGTATAAAACCCATTTATCATGATGTGTATTTATTTTACAAATTGTTGGATTTGTTTTGTTTTATAATATTTTGGTAGGAATTTTTATGTATATGTTTATGAGGGATATTGATCCTTACTTTCTGATAATTATCAGATTTTGATATCAAATTATGCTGGCCATGTAATATGGAGTATGAGTGCTCCCTCCTCTCTTTTCTGAGTGTAAGATTGTTATCATGTCTTCCTTAAATGTTAGAATTCACAGTGTGGCAGGTGGATTCTCCATAAACAAATGCTGAGATGGAGTTTGAGGGTGACCAACTCCTGTACTGGGAGAGGAAAGTGCATTGGTCAAAGGCAGAAGCTGAATTTCAGTGAAGGCCCAACCAGCCTTGGCTAAGCAGGCAGGCAGGGAGCTCTGGAGCCAGTATTGCTAAAATTTCAGGCCTAACCTTTATACCTTGCCTCTGCAGCTCCTGTGGGCCCATCCATCCCAATCAGCTCAGTATCTGAATTCTAACCGAGGTCCCTTGGCTCTCTGGAATGGTCAGTCTCCATTAGTGTTCTGTCTCTTTCTGTCTCAGTCCAGAAAGAGCCGGGCTGGTTGTGGGCTCACTTTGTTCATGTCCCTTCACTCAAGGATCACAGTTCAACATTTCCCATAGGCAAAACAATTAATTGTTTCACGTGCTTTTTCAGTTCTATAGTTGTTTTCAACAGAAGGGCTGGTTTAAGACCGATTACACCATCATGCTGGAATTAAAAAATCTCTTAGTTTAGCCCTTGACAGCCAGTTTCATAGACATTATTTTCATTATCTTCATTAGGAATTTATTGTTGACACAGCATTATCATTTTGAGATTTCTTTTTCCTTAGCTGACTACAATAGCTTAAACATCTTGGAAATATAAAAGGCAGTGATAAAGCCAGATCACAGCGCTGCATGTTTTACTAATGTAGGTCTCTTTCCAGATGTCCACGCCTCCCCTATCCTCACAATAGTATCCCTTTTACAGAACAAAATCAGCCCTGGCCACTGTGGCTCAGTTGGTTGGAGTGTCATTCCATACACCAAAATGTGGATTTCCATTCCCAGTCAGGGCACATACCTAGGTTGCTGGTTTGATCCCTGGTTGGGGTGTGTATGGGAGGCAACCAGTCAATGTTTCTTTCTCACATTAATGTCTCCCTCTCTCTCTAACACCGGTAAACATAAAAAAAATAAAATAAAGTCATATCAACAAGTTTTATGGCAGGTTTCCAGACCTCTCAGCTGAAACAGGGGAGCTCCATCACACCACCCTTCACAGTCCAGTCTGCCCCACAGCCATCTCAGCAAGTGCTCTCGCGAACCCCAGTAGCGACACCGCGTTGGCCACAGCGGCCTCCAGGGCCCAGTCCTTTGCGCTACCAGGCTTTTTTCTGCCTCTACATGCTGGTGGTCTGGAAGGTCAGTCCCGGGAAGCTTTTGAGGTTCATGTTTTTCAAGAAAGAGTATTTGGGATAAAAATTGATTTGTCAGAATGAAAGGAAGTGTAAGATGGTGTACAGAAGGGAGGAGCTTTTGACGTGTTTCATTTTCATTTCTGTATGTTGCTAGATATGCAGTAGATATGCCTACGGACAACAGACACTTGCTTCTTGGTGGATGCAGAATTTCAATATTCAGTGTAACTGGTACTTTTCCTTTATTAGCAGTCAACTCATTTTCAGTCCTACATTTCCCTGTGGAAGGAACCATTGCTTTATTTTGGCACTTTTGAAATAATGGCAGACATTGTGAATGCAGGAGCAATAGCAACGGAATGGAAAAGAATTATCAGCAAGTGAGAATTCTAGTGTGGGTGTTGAAAACTAATGAAATGCCGTGTTCTGCTCCAGAGAACTTTCGATATTCTTCTTTTTTAAATTTGACTTTATTACTTACTGTTGCAGAAATGTGAAGAATAAGAAGTTCAGAAGACATTTGTGTTCAAATAGAGTGCAATTAAAAAGTCCCAGGCAAGCATTATAAGCCCATAAACAAGAGAGCTAGCAAGAAAAAAAAAAATCAAGAAGCAAATGCTGAGGCAAGTTGTAACCTGCCAGATATGAGAGAGGCAGTAGAGAATCAGAAAGAAAAGAAAAAAACAGATATGAGCATTAATTAGCAAATGGAAAAAGATAATTAGAGGCTCCTGAAGGCTGAATTATTAAAAATGCTACTTTGGTTTCAAAAAAGAAATTCCAGGCAGTGATGAGCTTTATAACTTACAATAAGGATTGATGAATAGAAAACAATTAGCATCAGGATATTACAGGGAACAAAGAAATAAATGAGTCCAGGATACATTTTCTTAAAAAGAAGCTACTGAGCACGCAAGAGTGCATAGTAATGGAAAGGGAAGAAAATGGCTGCAGTAATTGTTCAGCTACAGCAGTTGAGCTCCTGGAAATTTTTCACAAACAGAATTGCTCCTGCCCGCAGGACCATCATTTCAGCCAATGCAGAGGTAAGGAGCTGCTTCTGGCTGCAGCCCAGTCCTTTGCTGCATTATGCACTTTATTAGAGAAGTAAGACTAAATGTTTTGAGAAGACACTGCTCACTTACAGGTAACTGTGGTGTGCTCTCTTGAGGTGCCACAGAAGTTACCGGGGTGGTTTTAGCCTCAGCTGACCTTGAGTGGCTCTGTGCACAGTGCCTGAAGCCACGAGGTCAGCAGTACGTGGTCTTTTGCTTGGAGGAACAGAAATTACCCTAGTCTCACCTTGGGTGGCATAGCTCCCAGCTCATTCTCTCTCCAAGAACTCCTCCCATGGAACAACCTGGCTCTAATCAACAGAAGAGCAGCTAGGTTCCTGGTGGTCATCATCTATTTTTTTTTAATTAAAATTTCTTCGGAAAAAACAAGGCAATTGGGAGAAGCAAGCAAGATCTGCCTTGAGTAGTCAATGTCAAAGACAGAGATCAAACTTCATGCAGAATATATATTAGAACCAATGAAATGATGAGAACAAATGCAGGCCATTTTTGTGGTCCTCATACAGTTCTACTGTAAATCATTGATAAGAATCACTGCAAAAGAAACAGTGGATTAAACTGCTTTCCTGTTCTCAAAATAGAATGAGCATTATGCAAAAAATCTCTCTTGCTACATCATTTTCATTAATTTTTTCTTTTTAAATATATTTTATTGATTATGCTATTAGAGTTGTCCCATTTCCCCCCATTATTCCCTTCTGCCCTGCACACCCCCTCCCACCTGCATTCCCCTACCTTTGTTCACGTCCATGGGTTGTACATATAAGCTGTTTGGCTTCTCCATTTCCTACACTATTGTTAACCTCCCCCTGTCTATTTTCTACCTACCATTTATGCTACTTATTCCCTGTACCTTTCCCCCTTCTCCCCCTTCCCCACTGATAACCCTCCATGTGATCTCCATTTCTGTGATTCTGCTCCTGTTCTAGTTGTTTACTGTTTCTAGTTAGTTCATCTTTGTTTTGTTTTTGTTTTTTTTTTTAGGTTCAGTTGTTGATAGTTGTGAGTTGGTTGTCATTTTTACTGTTCATATTATAGATCTTCTTTTTCTTACATAAGTCCCTTTTACATTTCATATAATAAGGGCTTGGTGATGATGAACTCCTTTAACTTGATCTGATCTGGAAAGCACTTTATCTGCCCTTCCATTCTAAATGGTAGCTTTGCTGGATAGAATCACCTTGGATGTAGGTCCTTGCCTTTCATGACTTGGAATACTTCTTTCCAGCCCCTTCTTGCCTATAAGGTTTCTTTTGAGGAATCAGCTGATGGTCTTATGGGAACTCCTTTGTAAGTAACTGTCTCTTTTTCTCTTGCTGCTTTTAAGATTTTCTCCTTATCTTTAATCTTGGGTAATGTAATAATGATGTGCCTTGGTGTGTTCTCCCTCCTTGGGTATAACTGTTTTAGGACTCTCTGAGCTTCCTGGACTTCCAGGAAGTCTATTTCCTTTACCAGATTGGGGAAGTTCTCCTTCATTATTTTTTTCAGATAAGTTTTCAATTTCTTGCTCTTCTCTTTCTGGCATCCCTGTGATTCAGATGTTGGAACATTTATAGTTGTCCTGGAGGTTCCTAAGGCTCTCTGAATTTTTTTTGAATTCTCCTTTCTTCATTCTGTTCCAGTTGAATGTTTATTTCTTCCTTCTGCTCTAAACCATTGATTTGAGTCCTGGTTTCCTTCTCCTCACTGTTGGTTCCCTGTACATTTTCCTTTATTTCACTTTTCATAGCCTTCACTTTTTCATCTAATTTGTGACCATATTCCACCAATTCTGTGAACATCCTGATTACCAGCATTTCAACTGTGCATCTGATTGGCTGGATATCTCTTCATCACTTAGGTATCTTTCTGGAGCTTTGATCTGTTCTTTCATTTGGGCCATTATTTTTTTTGTTTTGTTTTGGGGCACCTGTTACGTAGTAAGGGGTGGAGGCTTAGGTGTTCACCAGGGCGGGGCAACCCACGTTGCTGGGTTGTGATGCTGTAAGTGGGGGAGGGGTCCGAGAAGGAACAATGACGCTCGCTCTGCTTTCTGCTGGATTTCAGTCCTTCTGCTGCTTCCCACAAGCAAAGTGGGGCCCTTCTGGTGCCAATTCCTGGGTGGATGGGTCTGTGCACACTCTAGGACCCTGTGGGTCTCTCCAACGAACTCTCCTGGGAGTCTCTCCCGCTGCCTCAACCCTCACAGGTGTTTTCAGTCAGAGGTTTTGAGCCTTTATTTCCCCATGTGGAACCCCAAGCTGTGTGGTCTGTCTCACTCCCCAATTGTTCCCCCCAGTTTATCCAAACATGAATGTGGGACCTGTCTGCCAGCCACTGCCTTGCTGCGTCCTCCTCCGCTTTGCGAGTCCTCTCCATCCGACTGCCTATCTCCACCCCTCCTACCGGTCTGGATGAATGTTTCTTCTTTAACTCCTTGGTTGTTGGACTTCCATACAGTTCAATTTTCTGTCAGTTCTGAATGTTTTTTGTGTTTAAATTTGTTGTTGTCTATCTTTTGTTGTGAGAGGAGGCAAAGTGTATCTTCCTATGTCTCCATCTTGACTGGAAGTTCTCATTTTCTTTACATTTTTATGTAATCAAAGGTTGAATCAGCACTATACGCCTCCTTTTCTCAGGATGCATGTGGCAACCCAGGGATACACATGTAATCATATATGTGCATATGTTTTTTATTTGATTCCATCCTCATTTGAAGCAGTTTTCAAACTTCTCTGCTCACTTAATGAAAGGTACAGCGGCTGTGGGCAGGAGTATATTGTTTTAGTGGACTAGCTTTATTTTTGGTTAAATTAATTGAATTACATATTTAAATGGGTGTAATTTTCTCTTCAGCAGACAAAATTGTCAAATCTGAATTTACTGTCTTTCAATGAACAAAGAAACCTTTTAAAAAATGGAGAAAAATGGCTTTTGCTGATTTAGAAATGCATCAATTGTATTTGAGAATCTTGAGCCAAAGAAAACACATTCTTTTATATTTTTAAGGGCCTGTTTATTTTAAACAAAATTTAGACAGTTGAATTAGTGTAATGTCATCTTAAGGAGGGAAATTATTGAGTAATTATATGTTTAACAAAATAGAAATTTATTTTGAGGGGTATGTTATCCAGTTTTTTTTGTGCCTGTGTTTTACTTGGAAAGTGTATGGAGAAGTGAAAATAATTTTCTCTTATATATCTCAGTTGAACTGAGATTTTTATGAATAGTTAAGGTTGAGAGATGTGGTAAAATAAGTTTAATGATATAAAAAATCAAAGTGTTAGATCGATTGAATAGAAAATTTTCATCTTTTATTTCATGGACATCTAATGTTTAGATTTGAATAAAGAAAATTAAAAGGATTATAAATCATAATTGATAGGTAATCTTTTAAAATATTAAAAGCTGTTCAAATATTAAAAAAGAAATTAATGAAGTCATGTAGGCTATCATTATCTAGACTAGTATTATTGAAACTATCGTCTTGGAAACTACACTGTTTATTTAATACAAGACTGTGCACAGAATACGAGCCCTCACTGCTGCAGAAATTCTTGTTTTTAAGATATCACATGATACTATAACTTTGATGATATCATTCAAGGTTATGAAATCACCATACACTTTAGCTTTATAAAACATAAGTGTTCTAAAGTTTCTTTATTTAAAAAAACTAATCAAAATGCCATCTCTTTATTCTTTTAAACCAGACACAAATACGCACAGCTTTTGGGTTGTGTTGTTTGTACAACTGAACCTGAAGTTGATAATAGTTCAGCTGTTTCGCCTGAGGGAATGGCTAGACTACTCATGATCAGGGAGTTTGTGAAAGTCTGTTTTATTTTACTTAACATTTTATTATGCAAGTTTAAAAATACAGAAAATGCGAAAGAATTTTTATAGCAACTTTCCACCACATTTTACAGCATACCCACCACTTAGATTCTATAATTAACATTTAACTGTATTAGATTTACCACAGTCCTATCCATCTAGCCAATCCCCTATTCATCCATTAACCCATCTTATTTTTTCATGCATTTCAAAGAAGTTTGCAGACATCAGTATACTTCACTTCAAGCACTTCAGCATATAAAGCATTAACTAGAGATGGGAAAACCTTTTAACAGCAGAAGAGTTAAAAATCACATTGTCTAGAGAGGAAAATAAAATTCTTGTATCCTTAAAAAATGATAATGTTACAGTGTGGACACTTGAATGAATTTCAGTGCTTTCTAGCTAAAACTCAGAAAAATAAAGATGAATTGGTGACATAGCTTATGATGAGGGTAAAAGTTAAATCTCTAAACCCTTAAACTTTCACCAGCAGAAGGCAGGCTTTCAAGTCATTCATTCCCAAGACAGGTGTTTTCTGAATAGAAAAGCTGTGATACAGCTTAGAGCTCTCTGTCTCTGTCTCTGTCTCTGTCTCTGTCTCTCTCTGTGTTTCTCTCTCTCTCTCTGTTAAACTCAGCCAAATCCCGATGGAGGCACAGAAATAGAAATTTCTACATGCAAAGGAAGAAGATCACTGACCTGCCTGTTGTTTTAGATTTCCGGATAATCTACTAACCAGCCACTTAACTCCCAGGTGAGAGGCTGCTACGGCCTAGTTCTAAGATTTTCTATAGATCCAGTGCCAGAAAAAGTAGAGTTCTTAGCCTTTGCATTACCAAAATGTAATGGAGGAGAACCACGTGGTAAGGAATTTGTTGATTTGGCCTCTCTGTATTCTAAACACATCGGGACCAGTCTGCATTTAGGAGAAAATATTTAATAAGCCTTGAGAATGTTAAGAGGCAAATCATCTTGATATCCATTTTGCTTATCTAAGCTAACTGCATGTATAGAATTTTCTCAGTGGATTGAACATTGAATTTCACAGAAATCAAATTTTCAGTTCTAGACTTCCATTCAGTAGTGAGCCATGACCATCTCTGTTCACTGTTGCAGATGGTGAAATTCTTCCTTTCTGGTTGGTGTTTCATTTTTAAAAAATAAAATCTTTTTCTGGCTGATGATCAGGTAAGACAAAAGGGCTCTATTTGCCCCTGAACTACACCAAGAACTCGCCTAGAAGCTAAGGATTCGAAACTGTGCTTCCTGCCTCCTGCTGTTCATTGAAGTAACCTCCCACCTCCTCTCATCTTTCGCATCCAGTCCCACTGCTGAGAGGAGGATTGTAGCTATTAATGAAACCCTAGTTAAGGGGAGGTGGGGGCTTGTGGCACCAACCTTGCTGTGGGGGATCTGAGAGAGAGCACGCTCTCTCTGAAGTAGCAATCAATAAAGGGAGGTCTGGGGCCATTGCCAACCACTGTCGAAGTAGGCAGGGGCTTAAGGAGCAACATCTGAATCAATGGTGGAGAGAAAGGAAGGGCAACCAGCGTTTCCCTCTCCTGCTAGATAGGCCCCAAATGTTCGCAGGGCCCAAGTCAAAGTGCAAATGGAAGTTCTGTATACCTTATACCTAAACATTTAGAAGTTAGTAGTATTTAACATTTAACAACACGTTCAATAAAATGCTATAGTCCCTACCTCGACAACGATATCTTTATAAAGACCTGGAAGGCCAGGTTTGGATTCAGAACTCCTGGCCTCCTCAGGGATCTGAGCTGGAACACGGCAGTGCGGGAGGATCGCTTTCCCAACATAGGCTGCAGGCTGCTCCTCTTCCCTCCCGCCCCCAGGCTCGTCCCCCACACCTTTGCCTTCCCACCCAAGCTCCAGCCCCACGCTCACACACAGCTGCTCCACAGTTGTTCATCAGGTCTAGAGGTGCAGACATACTGGTCATGGTCTGTTCTTGGGGACACAGGCTCCTGGGGGGACATTCTGTCGGCCCACGGATTCCTCGCCTAGAGGCAGGGATGTAGCTGGATGGTGGCCAGAGTGAAACACTTCACAGTGTGGGATCCTCTTGCCCCATCGAGGGCAGTTGTATGGGAGCTCCCACGTGTTTCCAGATGAATCTTACTTCTTAAAATGGCAATGGCAGTGGGAGGCAGTATCCTCAACAAGTATGTGTGTGTTGGCTTAAGTGTATAAAGAGAGTGAATGAATAAGTCAGGAGAAGTGCAGGGAAAGAGGGAAGAAAAAAAACAGGGAAAAACTCTCATTAGCTTTTGTGCTCACACACACATACACACCTCACAAAAACTTACTAATTCTTCAGATAGGGCTTTGAAAGTGTGGCCTACTGCCAGAAACTAACGGGCAGGGTGCAGCAGCCCAGTTCAGTACGAATTATGTGGTGGGTGGGGTGCATGGGGGTGCATTAGTGCAGCGTGGAGCGACTCTTAAGAAACATGAGGTCTGAAGTCAGACCACCTATTGGAAACCTTCCCCCACCACTTGCTGAATGACCTGGGGCAAGGTGTTTCACTTCATTAAAATTCCTTATCTGTAAAACAAAGTCAATAGTAGTATCTCTCACACAGATCTGTAGTGAAGTTTAAATTACATTATATCATCCGTGCAGAGTAGATACCCTTGAACATCTACCCAGTAGTAGTTCTCCACTTCTCCCTTGCTGATGGATCACAGTTTTGTTTGGGGATCTGCAGACCCACAGGCTCAAGGTAGCGGAGCTCCATCTCCAGGCCCAGGGAGGCCAATTAAAGTGATTTCTCTCCTTTTTCCAGAGATAAACAGGAAATGACTTCTTCCACTGTTGCCTCTGTGTTGTGATGTTGGGAGCAGTGGCAGCCATTCTGGAACCATGAAGGGACTTGGCTAAGGATGAGCTAACCCACTGAGAATGGCAGAGTAGAGAGGAGAGAAGAACCCGAGTGCCCACGACACTATTTAGCCACTAAATTACGCAAACACAAAGACATTTCACCTCTGGTCTTTTTGTAATCAGAAATAATAAATGTCCTTGTTGTTTAAGCAAGTTTAAATCATGTTCTGTACAAATTCAGCCCAAAGCATCCAAAGGCCACACACTATGGAGAACCTTTTACACATAGTGAGGGTGCAATTACGAAGCTCAGTCAGTAAAAAGTGCATCAGATTTAGAAGCAGGAGACCCAGTTCTAATGCCAGTTCCTGGGCCAGAATTTGGTTTCATTGGCTGTTACTCATTACTGCTGCTAGTGTTGGTTCTCTCATCTTCTGGACTCTTGAATCATGCTTTTCTTGGCCTGTGGGACAGACCAGATTTTTCCTACCTGAGCGGACTGACCTAAGCAATCTTCCCCGCTCAGATCTTCCTTGCAGTATTTCCAGCTGGACCTCTGTGGCCCAGAATTGCATCCCTCACCCGCTACACCTTCGTTTCCGTTCAGAATAGTCCTGCCCTCCTCCCAAGTGCATGCCTCCATACCAGCTGTGCTTATTCTATTTCTGTCTGAGTAAAACCGGAGGGCAGCATCACATTCTTGAATCACACTTTGAACTTCTTTCTAAACTAAGCATGAGAATGGAGAGCTAAGAGCTGACTCTTACACCTCCCAATACTTATAGGCTCTAGAATAACGGTTCTCAACTGGGAGTGGGGAAAGAGGATGACCATTTCCCCGGAAAGGACATTTGGCTATGTCTGGGGACATTTTTTAGTTGTAACAACCGGGGGCTGCTACTCACAGATACGGAAGCTGGGGAGACTGCTGAACACCCTACAATGTGCAGGACAGCCCCTAAAACAAAGAATTATCTGGTCCAAAATGTCAATAGTGTTGAAACTGAGAAAGCTTCCACTGTAAAAATGAAAATATTTAGAAATGCATCACATTCAGCGCACTCACAGTTGGGTGGCCTCCTCACCACCGGCAGTCCTACGCCCTTCTGCTGAATTACTCTTTCATATTCTGTGCTGCTCAGACACAAGAGGAGGCCACTTGTACTCTGGGCATCACTTATCTGCTGCGCTTCCTCTGGACCTGTCTCGGTTTTTAAAAAGGATTGTATGAATAATGAAAGCTTACTTTGGGGACAAGAGCCTTTTGATCTTCCAGGCCTTTTCCTGTTTCCTGGAGGATTTTGCACTCTCCTTCCTGCTCTTCAGCCTAATTCTAAAGCCATATAACTGAGTCCTTAATCAAACTCTCTTTGTAATTTTAGTAGATTGTAGCCTTAGGAAACAAGACCATAATCTTAGATTGATGCTGCCCCTGTTAAGGTTCAAATTTACAGTCTGCTCTGCTTTTGCAAAAGCCTAACATCTTAGCAGCGAGGGTGGCCTTCATCCATCATTTCAGTGAAACTTTATTTTTGCAGAATTTCCTTTCAAGATGGTAGATTATTGTACATTCTGGGGCAGAAAGAAGGCAAGAGAGGAAAGTCCATCACCGGCAGAAAAAGGATATAGCAGGTCTGATCTCTCAGGGGTAAAATGAGAGGTTGAATCAGATCACGGAGTGTTTTGATTCACTGGATTAACTCAGAACACTTTATCAAGTGACCTCCAAGCCTTGAAACTTTGTAGCTATGAAAGAAGAGAGGTCACCGCTCCCACACAAGAAGAAACAGCAACCTGTGCCCTGAAGGATTATGGGGCTCTGGGGACCAGAAGGTCAACATGGGGGGCTTAACTTTTATGTTCCATAAAATGGGAAGCTGCCTCTGTAACTGTGACCTCAGATTTTACAGTGATTTAGAATTTCCCAAAGAGATTTCACCCACATCGTGATTTCATTTGCTCCCCTCACAGCAGCCTCATGTGGGAGGCACATCAAATATTATCACCAGCATCGGGCCGAGAGGAACGAGACGTTACAAAGATTGAGTGACTTACTCACAACAAGTAGAACTGAGAGCTGTAATAACTCGCTGAGAGATGCATGACTTTTGGACATAACCAAGTGTTTCAGATCTTCCTCAGAATAGTTAAAATTTAAAACAACCTGTTGTTTATCCCCAAAGTGTTCCTTAATCAGATAACAAGTCTTAATTTTTGATTCAGAATATGCAGTCAGTGGAATGTTTGAGCTGAGGTGGCCAAATAGAATTTCCTTTATTTCTTCATTTAGCCACTGTTGATTATTTTGCATGTGTTGTGTGTGTAGTTTTGTGCCAGGGGCCAGACAGAGAGAGAGGCAATGATAAATAAGATGTAAAGTGTGGATCTTTGCCCTCAAGTTGCTCACGGTCCTCCGGAGGGTGCAGACGTGTGGCCGCCAGCAGTCACATAGGCAGGAGGACTCAAAGGGGGAGGAAATCCCAGTTTTGGAACTGGAGTGAAGGGAACAATTTATTCTACCTGCAAGAGAGTGGGGGAAAAGGTTTGAGGAGGGTTAGCATGTAAACTGAGTCTTAAAAAAAAACAGCACTCTGAAAATCAGAGAAGATAAGTAAATCACAGGGAAGGAAGAAATATTGAGTTCAAACTTTTAATGTTCCTGGTAACGATTCACCCAAGGTTTTAAGTGTAACCTAGGTGCTCTCATCTCCATTCATTGTCTGACAGCGCCTTAGACAGTAAATCTGTTGGCTCATTAAGGTCAGGGATGCATTTCGTCTCTTTTCCTTCTCAGAAACAAGTGTGCCCTCTACTTAAGGAGTGAGTGGAACTTTTACAAGGGAGTGTCATGTCATTTCTCATTTCAGTTTTCAAGGTCAGTGCAACCTTGATCACTTACCTCTTCTGTATCTTCTTCCTTGCATAACTTGGTCAAATGTATCTAGGTATAGATACCGACATAGATGTAGATATATAACACACACACTGTTTCTTTGTGGCAGGCACTGTAAACATATGATTCCTTAATCTTCAGATGTCTGTGAGGTAGGTGGTGTTATTGTTTCAATTTTATACTGAAGAAAACTAAAGTTCACAGAAGTAAATTAATTTGGTCAAAATCACACAGATGTGAATTGAGAGACACAGGATTGAAAGGTGTCTGTTTCACTCAAAGCCCTACTGTTTTTATTACACTGTGGCAGAGACTGATCCTCGTTGCCCAGAATTCCTTCTCTTTTTCTTCCTTCTCGTGACAGAACTGCCTCCCTTCCACCCCCCCAATATGTCATCAGAGCCCCTGGCCTCCCAGCTCAGGATTTACATGGGCAAGGGAGGTTCCTGGACTGACACTCACTACTGATCAGGAGACAAAAACCATCCTAAATGAAAGTCAGACATGTCACTGAAGAGTGACTTGTTCTAAGAAGAGCTGTTGCTTGGTGGAGCTACTCTCTAATTGCAGCCCAGCTTCCGAGTTCTAAGGCCCTGGGATCTGCTGCATTGCTCTGACTGTTGTCTGCAGACCACCAGGAAGGTAGCATGAATGGGTCATCTAGATAATGAGAAATCAAACCACGAATGGAAATTTTGCAGTCATTGGGAATTACAGACTCCTTTGATCAGCTGATGAAATTGACAGAAAAATGTCACATTTTCACACACAAATTTGCACATTTTGGGGCTGTCCATGGAACTCCATGGAGCCCATCCATAAATATCCAGGTTCATTACCCATGCATCTGTGGCTGGTTGGTAGTAGTGTATTTGCATAACTGGATATTACCATGCACTAAGTTGGAACTCCCTTGAGGACATGAGTTATAATATGTTGGCTTGGTGAAATCCTACGTAATAGGTGTTTTATGAGATGTATAGAGAATCAAATATCATGGGTTTGATTTTTCCATTGGGTTTAAAGGTTTCCAGTCAAAATACTCTATTTTTAGAAATATTTAGAAAATGAGGTGAGAAATTGAAAGTGAGGAACGTGGTAGGGACTCAAGGTCCAGGACTTCTCAGTTCCCTCCATACGTAAATCATTTAATAGCTTGTAAATGATTTAGCAGCTGGCCACTGGCCCCGGAATAAGTCTTTTTATAGGCAAGAAGCCTGCCTCTTTTCCACTGTTTAGAAGATCCAGCCTAAAATTGAGGTAATTCTTTGAACTGTCTAATTTTCTTACTGGTGTAAAGATTCTTCACTTGATCTCAAAAAACAAAACAAAACAAACAAACAGAAAACCCCACTGCTTTCTTCCTTCTGTGGCAGAGACTGTGAGTTGTTCCCCACACTTGTTCTCTCCTCCTCAGAGAGAACTTTAGGGTGCTGGCTGGCACAGGACTGCCCAGAGGACAGACATTTTCCAGCAGCCTTTGCAGCTGGGTATGGCTACCTGACTAAATTCTGGTGGGTAAGATGTAAGAGATTTGTATAATAGGAATTGTAATTAATTACTGGTGGGGTTAGGGGCTGCTCTTCTCTGGTTCCTTTCCTCCTTCCTGCTGGTTGAAATGCAGACGTAAGGAAGAGCCATTCTGGACCACAAGGTCCAGGTGCAGTTGAAGATGAAAACCGAATGTCACAGCAGCCTGGGTCCCTAGCAGTGTGGTGCCATCCTACTGGTCCTAAACTGTTTTGTGTTCCCCGAGAACACCCCCACGTTTGGAGACTTGTTAGAAGGACTCACAGGACTCAGCAGACAGTCCTGCTCATTGCTAAGATTTATTTCAGCCATGTGGTGAGAGATGCACGGCTGGATCATAAGGGAAAGGCACCGGTGGAGCCTGGAGGAATCCGTGTGCAGGCTTCCCTGCACCCTTTGTCTCCTGGGAGGAGTCACACAGAACCGCCTCTTCCCTCAGCAACAAAAACACAGCAACACGTGTGATGTGTCTGCACAGGGAAGCCCATCAGCGCTCAGCACCCAATTGGGAGTTGGTCACGTTAGGCGCGCTCTGCCAAAATTCTCACAGAGAAAGCAAACAAATGTCCAGGTACTGTGCTTAGCGGGATACGATCCTTGATCTCAATTTTAAAAAGTAATCCCCCACTGCTCTCCTATATTCTGTGGCAGAGACTGCTAGTTGTTCCCCAATATCAGCTTGTTGTTCGCTCGGGGCACCACAAGAGCCGAGTTCCCAGGTGCCAGTGCAGGGCTGACCTTGCCAGCAGGCGTTGGGTTAACTCTTCTGCGCATGAATGGTGTACATTTACCTGAAAGAGAAATCAGCTTTCAAGCTGTTTCCACCAATGTTTCTCTGTCTCTTTTAGTCAAATCTAATTCTAACAAATACTGTTTTTTCTTCATGTATTTGACACGTAGGTAGAACTAAATCTTCCTGTCCAATTTAACAGTGGAGGTAGGCACTGCAGGCTGATTGGCATATGCTCAGCCAAGAAAACATGTTTTCACATCTCCAAATTCTGCTTGGATAGCAGGCAGCATCGATTTACAAAAGAACCTGTGTTTCCAAGATTCATTTGTAAATTCACTGCACAAATCAGTTCATGAAGGAAAGCCAAGGTGAGACTGAGGTGCAGCGGGAGGCACCAGGTTCCTGGGGGGAACTTGCAACTTGCTCCTCCTGATTCTAACTCTCTAGTCAAACAGTCAATGACCATGTGCAGAGAATGACGTTCCTCCAGATTACTGTACTTCTGATCAGTCACAGCGCCTCTTTGTCATTTCAGCTTTACACTGAGAAGTTCACACTGAGCAGTTTACACTGAGTAGTTTACGCTGGTAGTTCACACTGAGTAGTTCACACTGTAGTTCACACTGAGTAGTTCACACTGGTAGTTCACAATGAGTAGTTCACGCTGGTAGTTCATGCTGGTAGTTCACACTGAGAAACATGGTACTTTACAGATTTTCCACATCAACATTCAAACTCCGGAGTTGGGTGTTTACCGTTGTTTGTTTGTTTTGTTTGTTTTGGAACTGGAGGGACTCTAACCCGTTTCCTCATTTTAGACAGGTAAAATGTAACACAATTCACAAGACCCCGTAATCAGCAAAAATGGAAATAGAAATCTGTCATCTTGATTGCCATCCACATACTACCCTGAATAATCGATCTCCTATGACCATCTCGTCACTCCGTGAGACTGGGAAACCCCGGGTACTCTGTGAGAATAGATGTGAGCACTCGGATGGTCCCTAAACACTGACTCCCTGACTGACGGTGATGTCGCCTCAGGCTGTGTGGCACCTTCAGAGGCCGGAAGAATAGTCTTCTTGCAGGGGTGTCTGGATGAACAGAAGGCGCCTCACTCTGTGACATGACATTTGCTTGCTGGGTATTTTAAATAGTGCCTGTGGGAGAGTAAAGATGGTCCTAGAATGCAGGAAGCAGTCAGGACTTCCACGCTGATTATAATCACAGGACTTCTCTTCCACTTGCCATAAGGTGCTTATTTGGCAACCTATTTTCAAGTGCTCCTAAGATACTTGTTATTAACATTTAAGCACTAATTAATTTGCACACACAACAGATACTTTAGTCTCCACATGCTTGTGTGGGCACTTGGTAAATGTTCCTTGAAGATGCTAATATCTGTTCATCAAACCTGAAGACATTTCTCAGTTCATGAATAACAGCCCCCTTGAAAGAAAAGTATATATACCGAATGTGAAAACCCTAGTCATAAGAATCAAATGACTCAGTGGGATTTCTGGATATTATTTGGAACCAGTGCCGAGCATCTGCTTTCCACCCACTTATTTGAGATGTCTTTTGCTGACCAAAGTCTAAGGCAGCTTAATAATTGCCTTTCAGAATAACCATCAACGTGCTGAAGGCTGCTCTTCGTCACCTAATGGTAATGCTGAGCAAAAAACAGAAGTCCTGTGAGCACCGCTGAAAAGGAAAAAGAAATCACCAGATATTGTTTCCTTTACCTGGGAGTAGCAGGGATGGTGGCAAAGTATGTATTTGGGATACATTTCAGATTCACCTCTCATTCTCTGTGTTACTTATTTTGCCTCTGCAAGCCTCAGATCTCTGCGAGAATGTGGCTAGCATTGCCTATGTCTCAGGGCTGTTGGGAGGAGAAAATTAGAATACTTATGGAAACATCTGTGGAGTGTCAGGAGGACACAGAGGCCTGTCTCACCCCTACCATCAACATTCCAGAGGAAAAAGAGTTTTCTTTCTGTGGAAGACATGATTGGACTTTTAAAAGTATAAGAAATCAGCCACATAGATTGGAAGGCATATGTAGCTGAGATTCTGCTTTTTTTTTTTTTTTCCAAATAGAAAAGAAATATGGACGTTTATGTTCCTCAGATGATGACACCTCAGTCACACCATTCCTCCCTGATGGCCTTCTGTGAGTCTGCCTGCCCCAGTTTGTTTGCTCACAGGCATTTTCCAAACTTCTTTCTCTCAGCTCCTTGCCTTCTTCATCAGGAAGTACTTACATGATTATTTATGTTTTCTTTCTTGCTAATATTTGTTTTACCTGCCTGAAAGAAAATTCAACTTTATTATTTTTCTTTTAAATATATTTTATTGATTATACTATTACAGTTGTCTCAGTTTTCCCCTTTGCTGCCTCTGCCTGGTACCCCATTCCCTCCAGCAATCCCCCCTTTAGTTTATGGCCATGGGTCATGCATATATGTTATTTGGCTACTCCATTACCTATACTGTTCTTAACATCCTCCTGTCTATTTTGTACCTACTAATTTGTACTTCCTAATCCCTGTACCCTTCCCCCTTTCCCCTCTACCCCTCCCAACTGATAACCCTCCAAATGATCTCCACATCAATGACTCTGTTCCTATTCTGGTGTTTGCTTAAGTTGTTATTTGGATTCAATTATTGATAATGGTGAATTTGTTGCCATTTTAATGTTCATCATTTTGATCTTCTTTTTCTTATATAATTTCCTTTAGCATTTCATATAATAATGGTTTGGTGATGATAAACTCTTTTAGTTTTTACCTTGTCTGGGAAGCACTTTATCTGCCCTTTCATTCTAAATTATAGCTTTGCTGGATAGAGTAATTTTGGTTGTAGGTCCTTGCTTTCCATCACTTTGGATATTTCTTGCCAGTCCCTTCTAGACTGCAGAGTTTTTTTGAGAAATCAGGTGACAGTCTTGTCTAAATTCCCCTGTAGGTAACTAACTTCTTTTCTCTTGCTGCTTTGAAGATTCTCTCTTTATCTTTAACCTTTGAGATTTTATGATGTGGCTTTGTGTGATCCTCTTTGTGTCCATCTTGATAGGACTCTGTGTTCTTCCTGGACTTGTATATCTATTTCCTTCACCAAATTAGGGAAGTTCTCTTTCATTCCTTTTTCAAATAAGCTTTCAATTTCTTGCTCTTTCTCTTCTCCTTCTGGCACCCCTATGATTTGGATATTGGTATGTTTAAAGATGTCCCAGAGGTTTCTAAGCCTATCCTTATTTTGTTTTATTTTTGGAATTCTTTTTTCTTCTTGCTGGTCTGATTGAATGTTTTTTCCCTCCTTGTGTTCCAAATCATTGATTTGATTCTCAGCTTCATTCACTCCACTGTTGGTTCCCCATAGATTTTTCTTTATTGCACTTAATGCAGCCTTCAATTCTGCCTGGGTCTTTTTTATGCCGTTGAAGTACCCAATCAGTTCCTGCAGCATATGTATGTTCCTGATAACCAGTGTTTTGAGCTGTGCATCTGATAAGTTGCTTATCTCCATTTCATTTAGTTCTTTTTCTGGAGTTTTGTTGTGTTTTTTCATTTGGGCTATATTTCTTTGTCTTCTCATTTTGGCAGTCCCCTTGCGTTTGCTTCTATGTATTGTGTAGAGCTACTTTGAATCCCTGTCTTAGTAGCATGGCCTATTACAGAAAAGCACACCTATTAAGTTGTTTGGAGAGGAGCCTTAGGTAATCACCAGGGCAAAGCAACCCATGTCACCACTCTGTGGCTTGGTGTGGGGGAGGGCTCGCAGAGAAGACAATGCTACCACCTGTCCTCTGGAGTTTTGCTTGGAAGGAAGTTGTCTCCCGGTACTCACACTTCACTTTCTCCCCGTATGCCACTGGTACTCTTCCAGCTGATACCCTGGTGCTGAATCCCAGAGGTGGTAAGTCTGCCTAAGACCTAAGTTCATTGTGGGCCCTTTAAGGGAGTTTCTTGAGAATCCTGCAGTTTCTTTTGCCACCCCAACCCCCATTGTTTTTTACACCCAGAAGTTAGAGGAACTTATCTTTCTGGCACTGGAACCCTGAGCTGGATGGTCTGAACTGGGGCTGGAATCCCTTGTTCCCAAGGTATCCCATTTTTTACCCATGACATGTGGATGTGGGACTTCCCATTCCTGTCTCTGTACCTCTCTGCACCTCTCCATCTCTCCACTTTCTCTGTGCCTCTCTGTGCCTCTCCAAATCTCTGCCCCTCCTACCCAACTGGATGAATGTGGCTTCTTTAAATCCTTGGTTGTCAGACTTCCACACAGCTCAATTCTCTGACCATTCTGAGTGATATTTGTTTTGTAGTCTAGTTGTATTTTTTGCTATAGCTGTGTGTAGAGGTATTTACCTACACTTCCATCTTGACCAGAAGTCCTTGGTGTGTTGACAATTCGACTTTAGATTCTGGAGCCATTGCTGATACAAAAGTTTCCTCTCTCACATCTGAGTGCTTTGATTGGTCATCCAGAATGTACTCATCTCTTGGTGTGTCCTGAAAATGATCGGCTCTGATTCTTGCTAATGTTTTTTAAAGTGAAAACAAAGGTATATCAGGTATGTGCAGAAAATGTCCAACCACTGTTAATATATTGAGAAAGGTTTATGTGACATCGATGTGACCTGGCAGCCAGGGAGAGTGGCCTAGAATGCACATGTGTGAACAATGATGATGTCACCACACTAGTGAGTGGTGGTGGTAGACATTGTTCAGCGAGCAAGTGTACTCTGTGGCCATTGCATTAAAAATGAATGAGCGAGTAGAGCAACAAATACACATCAAATTTTGTGTTAAGCTTGAACATTCCTCCTTGGAAACTACTGGGCTGATTCAGAAGGCTGCAGCTATGGGAAACTGGGATTGACAGCTTTATCACATCATAACAACGTACCGGCTTAGGCATCACATCTCCTGCAGAGTTTTTGGTGAAACATCAAATCACTCAAATGACTCAGCCCTCCTAGAGCTGAGATTTGGTGCTCTGTGACTTCTGGCTTTTCCCAAAACTAAAATCACCTTTAAAAAGGAAAAGATTTCAGACTGTCAATGAGATTCAGGAAAATACAATGGGACAGCTGATGGCAATTGGGAGAACTGTGTAAAGTTCCCACGTGCCTACTTTGAAGGAGACTGAAGCATCATTGTCCTATGTACAATGTTTCTTGTGTCTTGTATCTTCTTCAATAAATATCTCTATTTCCCATATTACATGGCTGCATACCTTCAGGACAGACCTTGTATATATGTCTGTATCAACTACCTGGCCCCATCTTTCAGTGACTTTGCCATGTTCATAGACCTGGAGTGAACAGTGGGGGGCTTTGCTGATGCTGCCTGGGCTTGCTGAATTGTGGGAGTGTCGGTTGGCTATTCACTGATCTGGGATGGCCTCAGCTGGGGAAACCTCCATGCTGCTCTGCTGTCCTTGTTCTCTAACAGGTAGCCTGGGTATGATCTCATGAGAATGACTGCTCAAGACTTTGCTTATATCACATTTGTTATCACATTTGTATCACATAAGGAAATCACATGGCTGGGCCTAGAGTCAGTTACTTGGCAAAGGGTATGGATACAGGGAGGGGTGGCAAACTGGGACCGTTTGCAATGTACCAAAACCTTTAAACACATTTTTTTTGAAGTCTTTATTTTTTCAATATTTTATTGATTTATTTTTAGAGAGGGGGAAAGGCCGGGAGAAAGAGAGGGAGAGAAATATTAATGTGCAGTTGCCTCTCAAATGTCCCCTACTGGGGACTTGGCCTGCAACCCAGGGAATCAAACCAGTGACCCTTTGATTCACTCAATCCACTGAGCCACATTACCTAGCCAGGGTAATAAACACATTCATTTTTGAAAAAGACCAGACAATTTTTGAAAAATTCAAAGCTGTATTGGAATGCACACATTCTTTAAAAAAAGAACCAGTGATGTGGTATCAGTCAGATCCACTAAGGGACTGATTAAAGTACGTGAACACATACCAAAGTATGTAAATAACCATTGTTTTTGATATTTTTTAATGATGAAAGAATCAATATTAGGAAGTTCCTTATGTTGCTTTGATATATAGCAACAGATATTATTTTTAGTTTTTAAGAATTCTTTATATTTTGAAGATAATTTTTAATAGATAGACATGCTTTCAGATTTATTAATATAATAAAAATTTTGGTCAGTTAAAAATAACTATTTCAAAGATTATATAATTTTAATTATTTCTATTACCTCTTTTTATTTTTATTTTATTTATTAATATATTTTTATTTATTTTTAAAGACTTTCATTTATTATTTTTTAGAGAGGGGAAGGGAGAGAGAAAGAGAGGGAGAGGAGCATCAATGTGTGGCTGCCTCTCAATGTGCCCCCCTACTGGGGACCTGGCCTGCAATCTAGGCAGGTGCCCTGACTGGGAATCAGACTGGCAACCCTTTGATTCGCAGACTGGCACTCAACCACTGAGCCACACCAGCCAGAGCTCATTTGTATTTTATTTAAAAAAATGTTTCAGTTTGGTTGATATGTTATATGGGCACCACCCATATTCCCATCATTAGATATAGCAACTGTTAACAGTTTGGGGATAGATCCTTTCATTATTATTCCTAATTATGTTTGTTAAACAAAACCGAAGATGACTTTTTTCTTTTAACAGTTAATGTGTTTTATTGTGAGCATTGTTCTATGCCATTAAGTCTTCTGTACAAGTACAATTTCAATAGCTCTGAAGTGTGTAGCTATGCATGCTCCATGATCTCTCCAGCCAACCCTGTATTGTTAGATAGTACAGCTGTTCCCATTGTTTCATTACAATGAACACCACTACCATGAAATTTCCTGTATCAGAACAGGGACTATACTTTTGATCTCTTTCTTACTTCCTTCGTTTGCAGGAAGCTAAACAAATAGTCACTGCTCAAGCAAAGCCTATGGGAAAACAAGGATGTTCTGAAATGTCACTTTAAACTGGGAACTGGAATTGGTGGGAGGGGGGAAACCTTTGGATCTGATGACCTCGTTTCCTTTTCTGAGCAGAGAGCAAAGAAATAGAACAGCAGCAAGATGACATGGCTTTGCCCTCTCAGAGACCGAGAGAGAGATTCATTTCCCAAGTCTCGCGACTGCTAAAATTGTGATTGGACGGCTTTCAGCCTCCTGCAGAACCCCGGTAGCCCCAGGCTGCAGGTCAATCACTTGATGAAGTGAAGGCCTCCAGCTGCAACTATCTGAGCCCCAGTGGAGATTAGAAACAGGGCCTGGGACTAGCTTGGCAAAGCAACTTATTGTTGTTTGGTGGGAAGCTGGGGCAAGGGTGGTGAGAAGACGCTGCCCTAAATGTGATGTAATCCAGCTGTCCAAACACATGCAATTCAATTCAGTCGTCATCCATTCCCCCAATCCAGATGTTTGCCATCACACAATCTCAGAGTATCTTTCCTTCTATCGAATGCAACATGCACTAATCACTTTTGTCAGAGTTGCATTTGTTCTTAATTAAAAGACATCTATTTTGATTCAGCTGGGCCCTTTTGACCTTGGCCCACATTATTAATAAGCTTTAAATCCAAACTGCCCTTTGCCGTATGACAAATCACCAAGGTTTTCCTTCCATGTCAGAGTTTAAATATAAGAAACTTCAAGACTACACTAAATATTTGTCAATTTCTAGTATTTGTTAGCATATAGAGAGTTTTATTCCATTTACACCTCCAACCACTGAGTTTTCCTGATGGCAGTGAACTCTTAATATTTGTAATCTTTGTGTTCGGAAACCTCCAACAATTATGTTTCATAGACCGACTTTCAAAGTCTAACCAGATATGTGATCCTGCTTGGCTCATTGGCAATGTCTCTGACCTTAATTTTCTTATGTGAAAATGAAAGGATGATAAAATGTTATTGTGAGGATTATGTAACATAAATTATTTCAAATGCCCAGCAGAGTGTTTCATATGTAGTACGTAAGCACACGTATGTTGATTCCTCCTATTCTCTTCAAAAATCGCTAGCTGAGAGTTTGACCGTTCTAGATGACTACCTGGCATTACCTCCAGGAGGCGGAAGTGGATTTTCAACAACACGAGTCCTCTGAGCTTTAGAGTTCTTTTGCCTAGATGAGCGTTTTGGATATGTTGGAAGCAAGTGAGGACTTTAATGGGTCTTTTCTTTGTGAAATACACTTCTAGACCACTTTTGATTTGATGCTTTACTTACCAGGAGTAATTCTCTGCTAATTTTATTTCTCAAATACATCAGTAGTAGGTAGCAGGGGAGCAGTGTCTGGCATTTATGACTTTGGGAAGAAATGAACATCATTAAAAACAAATATGTGGATTATAAAATTAATTCTTTTTATTTTAATAGACTTGTTTATTAGGAGTTGATTTCCAAAAAGTGGCCCATTTTTCCGGGAATACAAAAATCAAGATTCTGAGTCTATACAGCTGAGCCAGACCCAGGAATGACGGAAAGATACAAGTAGGGTGCTCTTAGGGCCCTGCTAAGGCAAAACAGGCAGCTTGGCCTCCTCTCTGCCTGTCTGTCAGTCCCTCACATTGCCTGCCTCCTTCTCTTTCTTTTCCTCCCATCTCTCATGTCTTTTCAAATTCTCTTCTTTGCCCTGATTTGCTGCCTTGTCCTGGCTCCTGGTTTTCCTCATTATTAACATCTTGCTTGGCTTACACTCACCTCTTTGCTTCAACTTCGAATATTTTTGTCCAGACTGTGAGTCAAACTTAAGTCAGCAACAGGATGAGGCATAAAATAAATATTTGTGGGATGAAATCTGAGAGGTCCAGTGCGATTCTTCTTGTAAGCAGAAAATGGCTTACAAAACAGTTAACATGGTTGCCCGTGTACACCAGGTAGTCTGCTAACCGCCTTATGTGCACTGTTATGAACTGAATGTGTCTCCCCAGAATTCATATGTTGAAGCCCTAACTGGCTATATTTGCAGATGGGGCTTCTAAGGGAGTAATGAAGGTTAAATGAGGTCACAAGAGTGTGGTCCTGATCCAATAGGACTAGTGTCCTTATAAGAAAAAACACCAGAAGCCCATGTACTCTCACACTCTCCCCTGCCAAGCTTGTGCACTGAGGGGAGGTCATGCGAGCCCATTGTAAGGAGGCAGCCATCTGAAACTCCAGGGGAGAACCCTCACCAGACACCAGCCCTGTTGACACCTTGATCTTGAACTTGCAGTCTCCAGAACTGTGGGGAAATCAATTCTTTTGTTTAAGTTGACCTTTCCATGGTATTCTGTATGGCAGCCTGAGCAGACTAACATATGCACTATTTCATTTAATCTGCTCAATGGTCTTATTAGGTCTGATTCTTGTTATTCTCATTTAAAAGATAAGGACACTGAGGCACAGAGAAGTCAAGTAATCTACCCCCAAACATACACTTATTATGTAATGGAGATAAGGATTTGAACCCAGGTAATCCAACTACAGAAACCAGATTATTAGTGACTATATCTTTGCTTGGGCCTATACCATTAAACCGGCAAATATACATGCTTAAGTTATGGAGAAAAGAAAGTTCTTTCAGAGTGTAAAAATGTGAAGATAATTTTGAAAAAAAATATTTTAAGTTCAAAAATATTGAGTTTGACTTAAGATATGACTTAGCCAAAGTACGAATTAATAGTGGATTAAAACATTAATACTTATAGACTATCTGTTGAACTATAAAAATTTTGATTTGCATAATTGTATTGAATATCAATTACTTTTCAATTTAATAAATGTACTTTCAAAATACCATTCATTGCTTATTAAGCCTTAAATCACTCTTCTGTGGAGTCATGACTAAAAAGATACGGTTCCTGCTTTGGAGGAGATCACTCATAGTGGGAATACACACCCATGTACTTGGACAAGTTAAATAATAAAAAAATTTTTGAGACCCTACCATGGGCCAGGTACCATAAGAATGACTTAAAGATGACTAGGATTTTGCCAGGTGAGTAAAATATCTGTGCAAGTGTGAGCGTGTCTGTGCCCGTGTGATAGTGGAGGTGGTGAATGTGGGTATAAACAGCCATTCAGGAGAGGGGAGACTATATGGAAAGTCTTAAAGGTCTGAGAAGACTGAGCAAGAATTTGTGTGTGTGAAACTGTGTGTGGTAGTGGAGGCGGTACAGGTAGGAAAAAGAGGAACGTTCAGGAGAGAAAAGAACTCGCCATGCATGGTGAACAGGTAGAGCAAGATCAACGCTTTCTATTTGATTTATTTATTTTATTGGCACCTTGTCACAGCAGGAACCAATGTTTTGCAAGATGTGTGGGCTGAATTTGTAATTGTGAATGACTCTGCTTAAAAATTACTTTGTGCTGTGTCTAAATTTAACCAAGGCTTGGTCAATACCTCAGCTCCAGTCCTTGTGGCTGGTTGCAAAGGGAAGGTGCTGAGCCAGGCGCCTGGTGCCAGTCTAGAGTGAGGTCCAAACACATATTTATCAAAGCAATGTGAGTATGTGGTTTTATAAAAGTGATAGAAAAGGACTTAGAACCTAAAGCCACAGTCCCCTGGACAACATTGTCCCAAGATCATCACTGCAGAGATGATTGTTTGCAATTTGTTTAATACTTACTGTTTTTAATTCTTCTGATTCTTCCTCTATGTCACTAGGTATATGACTATATTATTATCAAGTTTAGAAATCATCAATTAAATTTTCTGAGATAGAGGAGGAATTAGCCCAGCTAACACAGTTCCTCTGCTATTCATTCCCAAAGAGTTTTAATACTCTTTCTAGTTCCTGTATTGGTTACTTCTGGAAATTTAAATAAAATATGTGCACCATCATTTCTTGCATTATCAAATACAAAGATCATCTCTCAACTTCCCTTTCTATCAGATGAAAATATCAGTTTCCTTACCCTTTATTTGCAGCTTTTATCTCTTGTTTTTATCACAATTTTTGCCATTTGTATTTTCACCTTTACATCATCATGGTTGAAACATTTAGATTCTTTTCTGTGAGCATAATTAAGCTACATCCATAGCCTAATTCTAACTCTACAAAGTTGGCTGAGGTTGCTTACATTATAATTACATAAAGATTGTTTATTACAGGGTCAAGTGGTTTGCTTTGATTACATTTTTCTGTCTTATATAGATTTAGTTTTTTCTCTCATTTCTAAATACCTTTATTTTTTCCTTGCTTTTGTCCTTATTGCATTTTAAGCCTCGTGCATAGTGTATATATTTCAGTTTTCTATATCCCATGCACATCTTCCTGATTTTTGTTTTACTCCTTTAGTTTGCTGGATCACATCCTGGAGTGTCTTGAAAGGGGGAGGTGAGCTTTTAGGATCCTTACATACCTGACAATGACATTATTATACATCTGCGCTTTACTGATATTTTGGTAGTGTATAAATTGTACTTTGAAAATAACTTTCTTTCAGTTCATTGGAAAACTAACTCATTTATCTTGTAGTCTCTCTCTCTCTCTCTCTTTTTTCAGTCAGTGAGAAGTCCTTTGCCTTATTCTTGTTTCTTTGTAAGTGAACTATTTTGTCTCTCTGAAAACATTGAAATTTTCTCTTCATCCTTAATGCTCTTAAATTCCACAATGATGTGTCTGGATATTGTCATGTGGAACATTGTCTAGATGCCACGCAGCTTCCCCATACACCTTCTAGCAGAGATAACGTTAGCATACTACACCCCAGGTCACAGAAGAGAAAGACTCACAGAGCAAGTTAAAATGTCCAGAGCACACGGTTTGTTAAGTTGGTTTAAAACCTACAGCCAGAAAGTAAGGGAAAGCGACCGGGTAGGCACGGCTGGTCCTTGGGGACTCAATGCACACCTATCTTCCCTTTTTCCCTCTGTCACACCTGCCTTCTTCATCTTCCCCAAGAAGATGGTAGGTTAGCAGGACCAGAGTTGGGTGGTGTTCAAGCAAGGGGGCTCCCAGATGGAAGCTGCCCTGAGCCAACGGCACAGACTTGCTCTGATGCAGAGAAGCAGGACAAGTATTTCTGGCTACAGCTACAGCCAGCTAAGTAGCCTGCTCAGGGGCCGTGGGTTTTATCAATGTTTCTTGAGCAGAAAACGCATGGAGTCAGAATGGGCATCACCAATAGGTTGTGGAATCAGGCCTCTGAATATGAGTGCTTCATGTCTCAGGTATATTCAGTGAATTCTGAGTATTTAGTGCCTGTTGTATCCAGGTACCTTTCGTATACTAATACCTCATGAATATTAGTCATCTTTTGGTTCTTCCATACTTCTCTGTTTAACGCACACATTCTCCACTACTACTGATACGTACTTACAATATTTGAATTTCATCCACCCCATTTGTTAGTCTTTTTTCCCCATTTATTCTGTTGGAATTTGGTAAATGCTTTTTCTTGGAGACTAATGTTTTATTTCATAAATGTTCTCATATTCTTTCTTTGATGATTTTTTCCTCCATTTTTCCTTATTTTCTCTTTCTAGCATCCAAATTAGTCATCTAAATCTCTTTTTACAA
The DNA here is from genome assembly GCA_004027475.1 of Anoura caudifer. NCBI lineage: Eukaryota > Metazoa > Chordata > Mammalia > Chiroptera > Phyllostomidae > Anoura > Anoura caudifer. The sequence continues at coordinate 42,554 of PVKU01010249.1, forward strand.
CTCTCTCCCATTCTTTGTGGTTTTGTTTCAGTTTGAAAAAATTCTTCAGCTTTCTCTTTTCATTTGTCTATTGGCTTTTAAATTCAGTAACCTCAATTTCAAAAATACTTAATTATTTCCACAGTTCCATATTTACAGAAAAATTAGAAAGACAGTGCAGAGAGTTCTCATATACTCTGTACCCAATTTTCCCTATATTAATATCTTACATTAGTATGATACATCATTTTCACTTAATGAACCAATATTAATGCATTATTATTAACTAAAGTTCACAGTTTATTTAGATTTCCCTAGCTTTCAAGTACTGTCCTTTTTCTGTTCCTGGATCCCACCTAGGACACCACATTCTATCTAACTGTCCTGTGTCTTTCATTCCTTTCCCACTACTGGAACTGTCTTATATTTTTCTCATGATAAAATAGGGGTTGGGAGGAAGACAGCAGAGGGAGCATGTCATTTTCATCACATCGTTATCAAGTGCACATTCTATCAATATGATTTATGACTCTTGATGTTGGCCTTGACCTCCCGGCTGCAGTAGTGCTTGTTACGTTACTGCGCTTGTTACTCTCTCCCCTTCTCACACTCCACTCTTCAGAAGGATGTCACTATGCACAGTCCACAGCTGATGTGTGGAGAGCTATGGTCCCCCTCCTTGAGAGTGGACCATACGGTAACCACACGGTTGATTGCCCGGATCCCAGTCTCATTCTCTGGTGGTCCCTTTCTCATAGCATCCTGTTCACATGGGCCCTCTCTTCTCTAATACTCCTAACCACATCATCAGAGCTGTCTGTAGGAAGGGTCTCTTCAGTTCTCAGAGTTTCTCTTTCCCCAGGAGTTTGCTTATCTTTTTCTCTCTTTGACATTTCCGTTTCTTTCATTTCTGGAGCTCTTTGGTTACCCTTCACATTCAGATAAAAAGCTCTGTGTATGGGAGCAGAGGTGTCGGCTAACAGCTTTCTCTTTAGGGGGAGAAGGGGGCCTGTTTCTTACCCTGAGTCCCCTCCAAACATCAGAATGCAAACAGATTTATCCAAGACACCAGCCCTCTCAGTGACTGTCCTGCCCATTCGTGGGTAGCTTATGGGGCCCTTTTAGAGAAGAAAAGAACCCTCTTCATCTTCGCTGGGGTTGGGGAGCTAAATGCCTGGTTGCTGGTTGTTTCAAGCTCAGAATGCAGCAGTGCGGGGGGGGGGGGGGAGTGTCACTGGTGGGCATTTCGTTCCATAGACAGACCATGAAAGAGTATTTTTCTTCCCTCCCTCACTTCTCACTCCCACCCTCCACTCTGCCGCAGGCCATTTCCGAGGCTGAGGTGTCCCAGGACTCCGGCTGGCAGAGTCCCAGTGACACTCCCACTGTGGGACCTGCCTGGACTCGATGCTGCCTTGTCCCCTCTGCTTCATCAGTCAATACTCTCCCATCTGCGTCTAATCTCCTGGGGCCTTGCTAAGATCTCTCACACTCTGACGGCCCCCTGCCTGTCCTGGCTGTTATTCCCTAGCGTCATTGTAATGCGATCATGTTCAGTCTGTCACCTTGAGCACGGCTTCATTTGTTTTAATTATAAAAACATGGCATGTTGATTACAGCAAACTAAACTGCTGTGACAAATTGATCCTGAAGCATGTGCTATGTAATAGAAGTTTATTTCACCTTAGTGTTAAAGTCCAAAGCTCCTGATGGCATGGCAGCTCTCCTGATTTAGGCACTTCCTTCCTTGTGGGTTCACGGTCCCCTGGGGCCTCGCTGGCATCTGTGCGTGGCCAGAGAAGAGGAAAGGGAGTGTGAGGGAGGCATGCCTGCTTCTTTTTCCCTCTTTGTTGCAAATTAAATGTATTAGGGTGACATTGGTTAATACCATTATATAAGGTTCAAGTGTACAGTTCATTCTATAATACCTCATTGGTATATTGCATTGTGAGCTCGTCACCCAAAGTCCAGTCTTCGTCTGTCACCATGTATTTGGCCCCCTTTACCCTTTACTACCTACTCTGAACCCTCTTCCCTCCGGGAACCACCACACTGTTGTCTGTGTCTGTGAGTTTCAGCTTTATATCCCACATATGAGTGAAATCATTTGGTTCTTAACTTTTCTGACTGAGTTATTTCACTAACCATGATATTCTCAAGGTCCATCCGTGCTGTCACAAATGGCAATATTTCATCTTTTCTTATGGCTGAGCAGTATTCCATGGTGAATAGGTGCCACTTCTTCTTCATCCAATTGCCCATCAAAGGACACTTCATTTGTTCCCACATCTTGGCCATCATGGATAATACTGCAATGAACATGGGGGTGCACACATCTTTACAAATAAATGTTTTCAAATTTTTCAGGTAGATACCCAGAAGAGGAATTTCTGGGTCTACAGTAGATCTCTCTTCAAAATTTCCAGCACCCTCCCCACTGTTTTCCCTAGTGGCTGTACCGTTCGACCTTCCCACCAGACACGCCTGCTTCTTAAAAGCTTCGAGACAGTGGCACACACATCGCATCCACTCACACTCCATTGGTGAGAACAGCCCTGTACCCTGTTAGATTCCAGGAGGCTGGACAAGGTGGTCCTCAATGAGGCAGCCCTTTCTCAGCTGCACCTCTATGCGCTGACGGGAAGCACGGATCTGGCGGTACATCTGGTCTCCTGACCTTACACGCATGGGCCCCAGAGTGAGGTGAGAGGCAATGCTAAGAATTAGGCAGAATGACACTTTGCTCAGTGGCAACCATTAGTCTATAATAGCAATGGGTGCGGTACCTTCACACCTGCATAAGCTCATTGAATGAAAACGGTGGTCAGGCTTTTTTCTAGGTAATTTCCATACAACCCAGACAACACATGTTCTCCCTGAGTCACAACAAAGCCTGCTTCTTTCCTGAAATTTGGCTTCCCTGCAGAAAAGCATAGTGCTTGGGGAACTCTTTAAAAGAATAATTTGGCATAAAGTTATTGCTCACCTACTAAGTGCTAGACATGATGCCGGGTTTTAGGAACTAATTTTCAGGAGCTCACTTTTCTCTAAAAAGGCAAAGAAACAATCACAATACAAGTGATGAGGGCCTCTGGGGGAGGCAGGAGAAGGAGAGAGTTTTCTCTGTCTAGAAGACAGGGTGTGCTAAGAGGAGGGGGTCACAGAAGGTGTCACAAAGGAGGTGTCTAGCATTTGAATAAGGTCCTGAAGAACAGTTAAGAAATTGCCAGAGGGAAAGGAAAAGAGGGACACCCAGGAGCAGGTCAGGAGGCATGGGCTGCCTAAAAAGTGATTGGGTGATATGTCGGGCACCCCAAGAGGACAAGGCTGGAAAGGGGAAGTGACAGTGAGGAGGAGGATGGGAGCAACTGTTAGCCCAAAATCCACTTCCTTCTGTAACTTCCTCCCCCTTCTAACCAACACATCCCAGACCTGTGCCACACCTGCAATTTTAGCTTCCTCAATGAATGCAGCAGACAGCTGCCTGAAGATCAGGGCCTCTCCACCTAGGTACCATCGACATTTGGGGCCACATCCTTCCTTATTGGGGCGGTCGTCCTGTGCACTGGAGGATGTTTGCCAGCACCCCTGGCCTCAACCCACTAGATGCCGGTAGCATCTCCTAAATTGTCACTAGTGAGAATGTGTCCTTAGACATTGCCAAATGTCTCCTGGGAGGCAGAATCTGCTGGTTGAGAACTCTTGCTTTGGACAGATGTCACTTTCCTTTTATCCTCTACCATAAAATTAAGTATTGTGTTTTGCTTATAGTAGGGCAATGGGTGATTTGAGGACAGGTCTCCTCTGAGCCAAAGTGCCTTATTCCATTGGCCAACAACCCTACCCTGGCTCAGAGCCGTGTTATGAGGGCCAGCAACGTATAATAGGCATGCTCTATTTTATATTGTGGTCACCTTTAAAACGTCTGCCTCAAAGTCAAAAGCCAGCCTAGCAGCATCCAGTTTCCATTTATTTTTTTAAATAGTGTTGTCTTTTAAAAATAAACTGATTGAGGGCCAAGTGAATTCAAAATAAATTTTGAATGCTTCATTTCTCCTCCTCTTCCTCCTTCTTCATCATCAGAATGACCTCTTTCATGTTTTATGTTCGAACCCCCAGGAAAATAACACCTCACTCACTTGCAGACGCCCTTGCAGTCCATCTGGGGAAAATATCAGTCAGGTGCCTACATTTTCTCAACTAACTTTTGACTCCGCTGCCTACACATCTGGCAGTGAGAACGTATGGATCACTCTTTAATCAGCAGCCCGGGATATCATCGCTCCGAGCACCTGTCAGAGAGCCCATCCGAGAGCTGATTGCAGTGCAGCGCGTGCCAAGAGCGTGATGGAGACATCTGATTTTCAGAGGCTGAATGGCACACGAACTCCCCATTCCTCCCAGTTCTCTAACTTCTCTAGCTTATTGGAAAAACAGCAGGTCTTGGCTCTATGATTCAAGCTTTTCACAGAAGGGCTTTAGGTTGGAGAAAAAGTTGTAATTTTACTTTTTTTTTTTTTTTCTTTGGGAAGGGGAAATATAAGAAATACCCATCTGTGAGAGAGAGAAAAGGCCTGTCTTTTGTAAAACCATAGTTGAAGTTGCTGCCAATTATAACCCTGTTTCCTAACAGTGAATGGAGCCCTGGCACGGGCAGTGAGGCAGGAAAAGCCAGAATGTGCCTTTGGACAGAACACAGGTAGGCAGGTCCGGCGGGTAGGCCTACACGGGTAGGCCTAGCCAAGGCCAGGACCGGCGATGGCCAGAGGGAAAGTTCCGTGCTTCCTAGACTGTCAGGCTGTCTGGGACACTGTGTGCAAAAGAGTGAAGCATGTGCTTGGGGCCTGGGGTGGGGTGGAGGCACCTCGCATGCCTTCAGAGTTAGTCCTTTGGACACCAGCCAGACCCCAGGTGAACCCAAGGCAGGGCTGGGGTTGGGGAGAAAGACATTTTACTCTAAGTGAGATAGAGGGAACTGGGGCATTTAATTTCAAATGAGAGACTGAATATACAAATAAACAATATCAGACCAGATATTAAAATAGAATTCTAACCCACAACCTACAGCAACCTGTCCAGAAAACTAACACATTATTTAGAATAGTCAGCCCAGGTATTCAGCCTGGTATAAGTCAGACTGGTAAGAAGTCAGATGACTAGCCCTGGCTAGTGTGGCTCAGCTGGGTGGAGCTTCATCCTCTATACTGAATGGTCACAGGTTCAATTCCTGGTTAGGGCACATACCTAGATTGTAGGTTCATTGCCTGGCTGGGGAGCCTATGAAAGGCAACCAATCAATGTTTCTTTCTCACATCAATGTTCCTCTCTCTCTCTCTCAAAAAAAAAAAAGCAGTAAAAAATGCCCTTGGATGAGGATAAATAGTCAGGTGGCTATTCCTAGAGACAGCCCAGGAAGCTGAACAATAACCTCTGTACTGATCAGCCCACAATGGCCAAGACTTAATAACTAAATGTTTGTCCCTCCTTCCAACTTAGAACCAACCAGAGAAGGCCAAGTGTGAACTTCCAACCAACCACATAGTGCAGCAGACCCTTCTGCGTGGCGTGGGCCCAGCTCCCACTCAGAGATGCACAGGACCCACGCCCACAGATAGGTTCTTTCGTGGGTAATCAGATTTGCAATATACCTAAGCTGTTTTGACTTTTGCTCTTTGCTAAAACTTTCTCACCCTGGAAGTGCTAAACCTTGGGACCAGTGTAATGGCTGCTTATTCATTTGCTAATATCCTTCTTCTGTGATGCAATTAGGGGCATTGGCTCCTTTTGTTGTAACCAGAGTGGTGAGGGAGAGCCATCTTGTAATGGGAGAGAAATAGAATAAAGGCCGGTCATGGCGGAGGCTGCGGCTTTTGCTCCTCTTGAGAGAAAAGCCATGCTGTCGTCCTTATTCCTCCACCAGACTCAGTAGTCTGTGTGTATGTTTTATTTCATCCATAATGACGCGGACACTGCTAGCTGGTGTATGCATCAACATAGGATGCCCCACTTCTGGCTAGCCCGCCTGCAGCTTCCCCACCAGAAGCCTTCCTTCTCCCCTGCTGCTGTCTGTCTTTGAGTCTCTGCTAGATGTAAATGATGGTGGCTGACTCCCTTTCTATTTAAGTTCTGAATAAATAGCCTTTGCTTGTTCTCATTTGGTCTTCATTTATTTCTACAGAATGTTGAAAGAAATGTAACCTAATTTTGGAAAAATGAGTCAGGTGTGACAGAGCAGTACTCTGGAGGGGCGTGTATGGAGCCTGGCCCAGCCCTCGGTGTCTGCACACCTGTCCCCCGGTTTGGAGTGACCCAGTCCCTTCTGTTCCTCTAGGAGAAAGCCCACCCACCCTCCTGAGCCCAGCCTGAGAGGCCCTGCTGCTGAGCAGCTGCCGAGGAGCCTTCCTGCTTGCCATCAGCAAAACCCCAGGAACTCCACTTCCTGCATGTTAGAGTGACAACATCGGTCCAACACCCCATGTCAATAGCCAGGACATGAATATTTTGTGAGCACTACTTATTTCCTGGGTGCTTCTTCCTGTGGCATCTCACTAATCCTGTCTCACTAATCCTGTCTTAACTCCATGAGGTGGGAATTAAACCCTTCACAGATGATGAAGGCAAAACCGTAACTCACCGTAGAAAATTGAAGATGGGTTTGTCTTTCCCAATTTGATTTTGAGCTGTTTGATAAGATGATTTTGTATGAATTTTAATTCTTCATGCAGAGCAGAGACTGTACACGCAAAGGATGTTTCACAGGGGCTTGGAAAGTGAGAGAATGAATGAATGAATGGATTCCTATAGGGCAGGAAAATGAATTTATTTACAAAGCTAGCCTGGCTTAAAGGACTAATTATCCAAAAGCAAGGGCCATATGGTTCCTATAGGTAAAGGCCTGTAAGTCAAACTTGTTCTTCCCCCCAGACCCAGTTTCTCTGGACAGGAAATCGATCATTGTAAAATTCTGGGTGGAGGCTACAAGTGTTTCCAGCTCTGGCCAGGTAGGTTTGGGGGCTCTGATGTCTGTGAGTCACCCACTGAGGATTTCCCAGGCAGCAGTAGCTTCCTGCCTCCTCGAGAAGACAAATGTCAGCAAGTGAGCTGTACCCGGGGCCTAAGCAACAGGACAGGAATTTTCTCTTGTAATCTCTGGGTCATTTCACTCTGCCTTAGGGAGCCCACTTCTTTGGTGCCTTTGGTTTACTTAATTATTTTAAACATTTTTTAAAACGTTGTCATAGCAACAGCATCAACAAATATTTGAGAGGACAAATTCTATTTCCAGCACCCTCAAGTAATGTTTCATTTTGCGCATTACCGACCCATGATCATCCACACAGAAGCATTTTATACACTTGCGGCCACAAAGCAAAGTCTGTTATCTATTCTGCCATTGTACCTAATGTCACATCAAAAACACTTTCTCTGTTTCCAAAGGCTTCATATTTAAAATTTTCAATGTCTGTACAATATTTTACAACTTGCGAAGCTATTCTCACATTGTTGTACAATTATTCCACTACTTGTAGTTTTACTATCTTCTAGATAATGTTTCAGGAAGCATCTTCTTGCATGTACTTTTTTGCCTTCTGATTAATATTTCCTTAGGATAAATTCTTAGGAGTAGCCTTTCTGACGTCTTTGTGGCTTCTGACAAATAGCATCATGCTGGTGTGCAGAAGCACTTCTGCTAGTTTGGAGAACCAGGTCGCAGCTCCAGGAGGACACTTTGCTAAGAGACCGTGCAGACTTGTCCTTAGGGTGGGACACAAGACAATTGATGGATGCAGTGTCTCCTTAAAAGAATTAAAAGGCATCTGTTAGAGGCAGCCATGTAGGTGACGTGTGGGACAAATTACCACCAAGCTGCCTTGATTAGAATTTTATGAAGCCAAACTATTTTGTTTTGAGTATGTGAACTCTCATATTGGTAACCGAGGGTTTTCTTTTTCCTCCTCCTGAGTTTCGCGTCTCATGCATCCAAGTGTGACTATAAAACCAGAGATGGTTTTAAATAAACACACTGGAATTCTTACATGCAGAAAAAGGGCCATCTTTCCATAGACACTTCTTATGTGATTGCTAAAAACGTGAAACCCATAAGGAATTGCATTCATATCTAGTTTTGAAATTACAAAAGCAAATTTAGACTCATTTTATCTTTTTGTAGACCGCAAGAAACAATCATCCGACTTGATGCCTAAGTGTGATGAAATGTAGGCTGAGTGGGCAAGTCACCTTCACAATCATAGTCATAATCATTATCATAATCGTAGCTGCCATCCCAGGAGCACTCACCGCGTGGCAGGTTCACTGCGAAGTCCCACTGAATGCATGTAACTGATGCTGAGAGGGAGGTGCAACTAATACATCTACTTTGTAGATCAGGAAACGGAGGCTTGAGAACCTAAGAGAAGTGCTTTTCTGTATAGCAGGGTAGTCGCTGGTGTTGGAATCCAGACCTATTTGAGCACTTGCCAAAGGGTGAGGTGAGTAAAGCCCCCTAAAGGGGGGGCTGCGTAGCTGCGTAGTGCAAGAGTTTCATGAAATAAAGGCAGGGATTCAGAGCCCAGTGCTCCGGCAGGGATACTTGGGTCATGGGTCCGAAGGAATCACTTCGTTATTCTCACCTACTCCCCACCAAGGGGCTGAGCTCTGCCAGTGTACCCAAGACAAGAAAAACTTCCCAGATGATACCTAGCCTCCATCACTGTGTTCTGGTCTCTGCTAGAATCATCCAAGTTCTTCCTGGAAGCCCACTGCAGGCTATTGCAGAATCTTAACACTTTTGGCCTTGCCTTTGGGTGCCAGGCATTATTTGCTCAGCCGCTAATCCACTGCCTTCTCTTTCTAGCCCTGTCTCATGTCAGGTGCTTACTTCCTCCTCCCCATCTGCCTTTTTTACAGCTAGGAGGCATCCTGGTTTATTTTCAAGAATAAGCAGGATGCTAAATCCTAATGTGACTTGCCAACCTGGTCAGAAATAGAAGATGACATTCTAACATTATCAGACTCTGCATCTGTCAATCAAGCAGGATCCCATCTGGCTGGGCAGCAAAGGCATGAGCCCACAAATGGGGGACCAGACCTTCCACAAATGATGGACTTGGTCATCTCTATAAACACTAATACACTGTTCAGCTGCAAGCACCTGTCTTCAGTAAAGGAGACTCCACTCCTTCCATAACTGTTAATCAAGTGGAAATCACTCTGTTACAACGGCTGCATGAGGAGTTTTGAGCACCATTTATTTCTCTTCAAGCCTCTTTGAGGGAGCATTAAGTTGAAAGCCAGCCTTTTAATGAAACATTATATTTAATCTTTTTTACCACTTTGTTCTTTTTCTCTAAAAATTATTTCCATTATTCCAAATTCCATTTTGCCTTTTCTATAGCTCCTTTATAAAATATTCTTTGAGAGATAAAAAAAAAAAAGGGCCATTAAATGCGGTGCAGTCCCAACCTGCCTTTAATAAAGAAGGGAGCCAGGGAGCTGCAGCAGCAGGTCACCGCGGTTTTTGCGTCCGTTGCTGGCGGCGGTGCCTGGCTCTGCCTGGAGAAGAATGGTGGACTCCATCCCTGCAGTTTATCAGAATGATGTTTCCTATCCTGAAGAAAGTCCGATTATAATGAAGGACCTAGCATTCATGTCATCAGAGTCCCAGAAAGGGAGAATAACGGGGGTGGGGCTGAAAAAGTACTTGAAGTACTTTGATGGTGGGAACCAAGAGGACAGCACCGTTTGCTTTGGTTTCAACGGAAGTGGAGGAGACATCGATGGTGATTACATTATATACGGGGGAGGGGATGGGGACACAGGAAAGGTGAGCTTCCAGCACCGCATTTGAACAGGTAAAACGGCAATACCAGTAGATTGTGTTATTATGTATGTGTAAAATGATATTTAGAGCTACTGCTAAAAATCTTTATTAAAACACAGTAAAAATACTATAAATCAAAATAGAATGCTACAAAATGTTTGAGTCATGCACAGAGGGACATGAAAAACAGAGGTAACAGAATGAAAACTAAAATGGCACCCTCATGCACTGACCTCGGTAATTACATAAAATGGAAATCATCGAACACGCCAATTAAAAGGCAGCAACTGGCAGAGTGGATTAAATAGCAGTACTCAACTACATGCCTTCTAGAAGAAATTTGCTTTAAATATAATGATAGAGGCCAGTGGAAAGCAAAAGGATGGAAAGAATTGCATCATGAAAACATTAATCAAAGGAAAGTGAACGTGGATCTTTTAATGTTAGATAAAGTACATAAAATTTTCTTCAGAGCGAAGAAAATTACCAGGGACAGGAACATAGTGATAAAAGGGCCAATCCACCGAGAATACATTGTCATCCCAAGTGTGTATGCAACAGTTGGGGGGTGGCGAGACAGGAAAAGAGAGAGGGAGAAATAGATGTATATTTAAAAACCGTTCAGGGCTTGTGTGCTGAGAACTACAGAATTCTGATGAAAGATGATCTAAATAAATGGAGAGCTGTATTATGTTCATAGATTATAAGACTCAAATATATCAGTTCTCCCCAACTGATATACAGATATAATGTAATTCCTATTGAAATGCCAGCAAGATTTTTTGTAGACATAGCAACATTATTCTAAAATGCATATGGAAATGCAAAAAAAAAAGAAAGAACCTACAATAGCTAAAACCAATTTTGAAAAATAAGAACAAAGTGGGAGGAATCAGTTCACTTGACTTGACAGCTCTTGTAAGCTGCAGTTATCGAGGCTGTGTGGTATTGCTGGGGAGACAGACGCCCAGATCGATGGGACACAACAGAGAGCCCAGAAAGACAGCCCCTAAAATATGATTTCTTTACAAAGGTGTAAGAGTAATTAAATAAAGGAAAGGTAGCCTTCTCAGCAAATGGTGCTACAGCAATTGGATATCCATCGCCGAAAACAGTGAACGTGGACCTGAGTCCTTCATTGTTGGTAGGGGTGTAAAACAGCGCAGCCATTCTGGAAAACAGTGTGACAGATTCTTGAAGAAGCTAAGTTCAACTACCATCCAACCCAACAATTACACTCTTGGCAATTTATTCCAGAGAAATGAACACTTACATTTATGTGGAAACCTATATACAAATATTTATAGCAGCTTCATTTGTATTAGCCCCTACTGGAGACAGCCAACATGTCCTTCAATTGTGATATTGTGATAATTCCATAGCGACTGCTGCTCAGGAAGAAGGAGGAGGAGGAGGAGGAGGAGGAGAAGAAGAAGAAGAAGAAGAAGAAGAAGAAGAAGAAGAAGGAGGAGGAGGAGGAGGAGGAGGAGGAGGAGGAG
>PVKU01010250.1:0-53841 GCA_004027475.1 Anoura caudifer
CAGGGTAGAGGGGAATGATGGGGGAGAAATGGGACAATTGTAATAACAATCAATAAAGTACAATAAAAAACAAAAAAATAATTTTCTTAAGACACATAATCTGGTTACAAAATGTAGTTAAAGGAAAACAAATCTGACAAACACAATAGGAATACTTTGCATATATTTAGTTTAAACTAGTTTCCCTGTGTAAAATCTTCTACTGCATGCTCTTTAATTTTTTTTAATTACCTTAAACTTAATAAGTGAGAGTAAGTTGAGATTTTGTTTTAAAACATTCATATAAAATATCAGTCAATTCACAGAATTTTCACCCAATTCACCTCCATAGTTATATTATACCAATACATCAGTATACATTCAGTAAGGACAGGTAGAAATAAGGCATGGTAATACTTCCTTTAGAAATGATAAAATATTTAAGAGAGAACACAAATACAAACACACCATGAAAAGGAAAATTAAGTTTAGTATTTTCTGACAAACTAAATATTCACTGATGAGATTTTTAGAACTCACTTTTGTTTATATGATACTTAGTAAAAACAAAAGGATATCATTAAATTAAAATATCAGTAAATACATCCTTTTCTTTATATGCTCCTTAAGCTAAACTTATAAAATCAGATATGATTTTTGTGGAAGGAAATTGTTAACATTTCCCCTCACAATCCCATACTTCCTCCACATAAAAAAATGCAAATGATGCCCAATTTAGTATGTTCACTGATAATTCTTAAAATTACAACACAGCTAGAGAAGAAAAAGTACTGAGGTATGTTTAAAAATCGTACTTTCTTACCAATATGTTGCTGTAGAGCCCAAGAGGAGTTTGAGGCCCGAGCAGAGAGCATCTTGTCAACAGCTGGAGGAAGTCTCCTCCAATTAGTAAACTCCAAAGTGAAGATAAGGGTGTCATCACTGACTGCTTCAATCCTGTTTTAGCAAGATGTTAACACACCATTAGATGCAACAGATATGTGTCCTAAAAACACCACATATCTATTCTTACAACACCTTAATATGGAAGGCAGACAGAAAACTGGGGCATAGAAAATATTCCTGTTACTGGAGGCAAGCTCAAGGTATGTGAATAAGAATCTACAGGTTCCTACAGGAAACTGAATTGACTCCGTGTGTAGTTTGTCCCATAGATGACAAGAGGAACCTCTACTCTTAAAGAGGGTAGGAACTTTCCTTCCCCTTCCCCAGCTGGGGAAAAAACAGAGACAGCATCAGTGTCATCAGTGAATTTGCCATTATCTTCCCCCAACTGGACCATCTTGCTTTAACAGTCCCAAAAGGATAAAGCCTAAACACCCCAATCCATCCCTAAACTAAGTACACGGAGAAAATGGCTTGTTTCTACCCAACTCCCAGGGATGTACAACTGTTCCCCTCTAAGAATCTTCCACATTTAGATTCATCTCTAAGGATGTACCAGAATCAGTTTCATTTCTAAGATCTGAAAGAAGTTGTTCAAGACAAAGTTTTCCCTCTATTTTTACAAAATAATTTCAGATTTCCTACCAACCTACCCGAAAGAGACCTCTCCAAATTTTATAAGCACTTGAATCCTAATGAAAAGCACCAGTCGAAGAAAAGTTCTGATTTCTAATACTACCTCCACTTATGAACATGTTGCTGAAACTCTTTAAGCCATTGAGCTGGGCCCTCTAAAATGAGAAGAATACTTAACCTGCCAATTTCAGAGGACTAACTGGGACAACAATATGAGAAAATATGGTAAACATACTTTAAAATTCAAAAACGTTATATAAATGTTTGCTATTACTACAACTGGTTTGGAAGTTTCAGCAGGCCTGATGACATGAAATTCAGTCAAAGCTTAAAGAGAACAACACATTCTAACAAGATTACCCATCTTGTAACTCAGTTAGAAACTCCCTACCATCACACTGTCTGAGGAAAAAGAAAATGACTACAGCCTCTAGTAATTACTTCAAAAACAGAAATTCTTTCCAAGGTCATTTTTGTTTGTTGGTTGGTTGGTTTTTTTTGGACACATTAATAAACAATGACTAAAGATGGGGGAAAAAAAGAACGAAAAAAAACTGAGTAATATTCATCTCAAAGACAACTTACTTTTTGTAATTCAGAGTCAAAATATTCTTGAAATCACTGATTAGAGTATAAAAATTATTTCCCAAATTCTTAATTCTCTAATATGCAAAATTCTATATAACAAAGAACTTGTTGTACAAATGCCTTGGGAAAACATTTTACTTCTTAAGCAGCTTTCAATGAAATCACACCTTATCAGGAAATACTGAGAACAAATGAAATGATAAAGTATGTTCAAAAGCAAAGCAATCTCCTTGACTTTCTAGGAACCCCACACCCAAGGTTACTTGGTTCTGGTTCCTTATTTCTTTTTTAATGGTTTCATTGTGTTGCATTAATGTGCTTTAGGTCTCACTGAGACCAAATACAAAGTCATTTTTAGGTAGTTATCTAAACACATGCACAAGAAATAAATCCATTTACACTGCTTTAGATAACTAATTTTACCAATGCTGATAATGCCACTAAAAATGTATTGTTACTGTACTACACCGAGCATTATGTTGTAGAGCAGCTCTACAATCACAAATGAGGGACAGTTAATCAACTAAATGCACAGATGACATTTACTTTCTATTACTTACAGGTTTTGTCATGTATAATGCATACTTTTTTGCCGAAATGTTTTAAGGAAAATAAGGATGCACATTATAGACAGGTAGCACCTGAAATAACTTGTATCTGTTCCTGTGTTTTGTAATTATTTGTTACATAAAATTTCTTGTACCATAATATGTTCAAAAATAAATGCTAAAATTCCTTTATAATACAAAAACAAGTATCTAAATATAAATAAGTAAAAAATTGAGTTAAAAAATTAAAACGAAAGATTTCTTCCTAAAAAGACAAAAAACATGGGTGTGCATTATACACAGCAAAACATGGTACTCAGTCACATTCAGTAGGCGGCACCTAGTTTTGCATTTAAAGTTGAAAAAATATTTCAACTTTGTAGATTACGTTGTGATAGGCAAATTATTCACCAAGATACATTTTTAAAGAATGTTCAAGACAAAAAAAAAGCTAGGAAAGCCATTTATAATTTACATGACAAAGATTAAGCAACAGACTTACATGTGATATAAATAAGATATAACCAAAATCCACTTTAATAGCACATTGAATTTTATGGGGGAATTTTTCTTATAACAGCTCTGTGAATGTAAATTTGATCAAAGAAAGCAAAACATTTATCATATTCAGTGTAAACAGTGGCTTTGCCCATTCAATAAAAGAACAGTGAACAAAAATTTGACCATGTTAAGCATATTGCTAAAGTGAAATTTTCTACTGTCTTTTTCTAATGAATATAAAGTGACTAAAGTCACCCCTTCTGAGTAAACTATATACAATTGGCATTCTCAATCCAGAGAGCTGTAAATTTTATAATTTACTTCAAAATAAATTGTAGTTTATTGGTTCTTAACTCTTTTCTATCCTAACCCATGCAATAAATATAGCTCACACTATATTTAGCAGCTTATTACCACAAAAATTCTCAAATCAGCTACTCACATTGGGGGAGAAAAGTCTCTATCAGAACTGGTATGGGAGAGTCAATTTTACAAAGCCTTCTAGGAGAATAAAGATAAATAATTCCCTTTCCTCCCAGCAGTCTACCTAATTGGCTGAAGATGAATGGAAAAAAAGGCAATGTTTAATTTTTTCCCCTGTATAGGTGCTTCCTAATGTGAGAGTTGAAAGGAGCAAGAAAAATTGGCACAGATCAACAGGTTAGGCAAGGGATTAAGATACCCAAAATTAAGTGATACAACTATATAGCACAGCGGTCAGAAAGGCAGATTTGAGCCACACTACAGCACAACCTGGGTTCAAATCTAAGTCCCATCACTAACTAGCTGTGTAAGCTTGGGCAAGTATGTTAATCACTATGCCTCCATTTCCTCTTTTGTAAAATAAAAATAATAGTATCTAATGTATTTTTTAGTAAATAAGTTAGTACAGTAAAGAATTTAAAATACTGCCTACCATGTGTCAGGTAGTACTCCAGGTGTTGGTTAAAAAAATAAACTAGAAACCAGAAACAAATATAATTGAAACCAGAAAACTGAAAGTAGTGGGCCATTAATATGGAGTTGAGTGAGTACCTTCAATAGCGGACCACAAAGAGTGAGGCTGAGAAGGTGGGTGCCTTGGGAACAAGCACCAAGGGAGGTAAGAGAGGGAAGGGAGCACACTGTCAAGGCTGCCAACAGCTACCCAACATGTTGGGCTGGATTTCCAGCTGTAGTCAGCGGGTGAATCCTAGAATGGTGTGGAACAACTGCTGCTAGCTGTCAGGAGCCCAGACACAAAATAAAATTCACTAAGTAAAATGTTAAGGATACTTACACAGCTTTATTAATAGCATTAGTGAGTGTTGATATCTTAGATGCATGTGTGTGAGTATATATCTGTTAAGACAAATACCCACATACAAATAACTTTTAAAAATCAGAGATTTCCCAATAAACTGTCAATCATCTTTATATTTCATTCAGTTATCTTGAAAATACAAAGTTTTTGTGAAAATGTATTAAAAAGGTATAGATGAAATTGAAACAATGAGCATTTAACAGATAACTATGTACTAATCAGCTTTCAGAGAATGAAGTAAATATAATAAAAAACTCAACCTGTTGTACACACACACACACACACACACACACACACACACAAATAAAGTGGAAATGAGAGGGTATGTGTAAACTTTGCCTTTACTTCTACATTCCTGAAATCACTTACCACATCCCTAAGCATAAAAACCTGCTTAGTGAAAATTGCTGAATTATTTATAATGGCAGACATAATAAAAAGATGAAATGCTGGGATACTGCCAAATAAAGACCTGTTCTTCACATACAGATGGAGAAGCCACCAGGTGGAAAACGGAGTCTCCAGTAACCCAAACTAAATTTATAAGCAAAGACCATTCCATCACCTGCATGAACCCCAAGAGGATCTCATTTGAAAAAATAAGTGACGGCGACCAGACCAAAAAATAAAAAAATAAAAAATAAAGAAACCCCAAAACCAAAAATGGCTCAAACGGGAGAACAGATCAAAGCCCCAGAGCCAATTCATCTAAGCGACCAAGAGATAACCAACCTATCAGATGCACAGTTCAAAGCACTGGTGATCAGGATGCTCACAGAATTGGTTGATTTTGGTCACAAATTAGAGTAAAAAAATGAAGGCTACAGTAAGTGAAATGAAGAAAAATGCACAGGGAACCAATAGAGATGGGAGGAAAACTAGGACTCAAATCAATGGAGTGGACCAGAAGGAAGAAAGAAACATCCAATCAGAAAAGAAGGAAGAAACAAGAATTCAAAAAAATGAGGAGAGGCTTAGGAACATCCAGGACATCTTGAAACATCCCAACATCCGAATTATAGGGGTACCAGAAGGGGAAGAGGAAGAGCAACAAGTGGAAAACTTATTTGAATAAATAATAAAGGAGAACTTCCCCAATCTGGCAAAGGAAATAGACTTCTAGGAAGTCCAGGAAGCTCAGAGAGTCCCAAAGAAGGTGGACCCAAGGAGGTATACACCAAGGCACATCATAATCACATTAGCCAAGATTCAAATCAAGGAGAGAATTCTAGAAGCAGCAAGGGATAAAGGCACAGTCACCTACAAAGGAGTTCCCATCAGACTGTCAGCTGATTTCTCAAAAGAGACCTTGAAGGCAAGAAGGGGCTAGAAAGAAGTATTCCAAGTCATGAAAGGCAAGGACCTACATCCAAGATTGCTCTATCCAGCAAAGCTGTCATTTAGAATGGAAGGGAAGATAAAGTGCTTCTCAGATAAGGTCAAGTTCAAGGAGTTCATCATCACCAAGCCCTTATTATATGAAATGTTAAAGGGACTTCTCTAAGAAAAAGAAGATAAAAAAATAGGACCGTAAAAAGACAGCAAACTCACAGATATTAACAACCACACCTAAAACAAAAGCAAACTAAGCAAACAAGTAGAACAGGAGCAGAAACACAGAAATGGAGATCACATGGAGGGTTAGCAACAGGGGAGCGGGAGGAGGAGAGAGGGGTAAAAGGTACACAGAATAAGGAGCATAGATGGTAGGTAGGAAATAGACAGGGGGAGGGCAAGAATAGTGTGGGAAAAGTAGAAGCATTATGACATATGGAGATGAACTAAAGGGGGGAATGTGGGTGGCAGGGGGTGTGCAGGGTGGAGGGGAATGATGGGGGAGAAATGGGACAACTGTAATAACATAATCAATAAAATATAATTTAAAAAAAGAAAAAATAAGTGACAACATATCAAAGCACTTTTCTGCTGACATACAAAACCTCAATATTTGCCTAAACACTGTTTTAGTAAACAGTAAATTTTGAAGGACAAAAATTAAGCCTTTTTAATGATTTACTGAAACTTTATAAAACACCCTCTCCTCTATTTTCCTGGAGACTTTTACTCTATTTTCTTATTTACTTGAATTATCTGGCCAAAAGAGTTCTATCACTCTACAATCAACCCTTTAGCCCCAAGTAGACATTAACAACTTTTGCAAAGGCTAGAGGCTGTAGATACGGTTTTCCTCTTCTTGCCCAAGAAAAATCCTAACCCAGCTTTCAATATAATCACTCGCAGAGGCTACCCTTCTCAGAAACTAGCTGAAGCAAACAACTTATATCCTCAGCTACTTCAGAAATTAGTAGTCGTTAAGGGAGACAACATTCAAATGAACAAGATGCTGTACAACAGAAGTGCTCGATCTGGATGACTAAAGGATAACAGAAACCTCCAAAGCTGCTGCACCATTCTGTCAGGGACATTTTAACAGGAGCATGAGAGATGGCCTAAGTAGAAGAGATACACTTTACCTCTCAGAAGGGTTTACCAGCATCTGCCCCTTTCTACTCACTTCCAGTTACCTCCTACCTTTTGGCAAGAATCTGTCCTTACATTCAATCTCACTATTAGCAGCCCCCCAATCCAGCCATCATGGTCTAATACACACACACACACACACCTCTCATCCCAAAATGAGGCCTCAAGAAATTGGGGAATTTAAAGATCATATATTCATTCAAAAAGGTAAGGTCCACTATTGTAGGATTGCTTACCAAGAATTGCATAGAAGATTCAGTGGGTCAAATCCAGCAAGTAGGAGAGATGGCAACCATTCCTTGTATTTTGCCTGTGCTTTAATTGCATGATTTATAAATTCAGATGTATGGTTCCATGATGTCAATGGGCAGCCTTTCTTTAAAAAGTAACGAAATACCGAAAACTTCTCATACTTCAGGCAGTATGCCAAATGAAGTTCATTTAGCTGGACTCCGTATTTCAAAAGAATATTCACAATTCCAAAGAATTCACAGCTCCACCACAAAAAAAAAAAAAAAAAGAAAGCAATTAGACTTTTATATAAAAAATAAATAAGAATAAATATTACAAATAATAGTAGTTACAGCTGCAAAATAAAAACAGCAGATGGGATAGTAGATGGTTTTTACTTTTCTAGTGGATTTGAGACTAGAGACTCAGAGAGAGGGAGGGTTTCACTATTTTCTTTCCTTTTTCTTTTTTTTGGACTTTAAAAAGAGAGAGAGAAACATCAATATGTTGTTCCACTTATTTATGCGTTCACTGGTTGACTCCTGTATGTACCCTGATGGGGGGCAGGGGCGCAGGGGGTCACAGGGGACCCACCCACAATCTTGGCGTTCCAGGATGCTGCTCCAACCAACCGAGGTCCAGCCAGGGCAGAAGGTTTTACTTTTTAATTTACACTCTCCTGTATGGTTTTAAATTTTCAACTATGAACAGGAAGTACCCGTTGAATTCTAAACATTCATCTTAAATAATTTTTAAAATTACTGACATACAGAAAGCTCTTCTCAATTTATATTTTCATACAATTAAGTATCTCTACTACAAACTACTTGTGAAATGAAGTTATTCAACACTGTGATATATCTCTAAAGACAGATGACTCATGCTAGCAATCCCCAAAACATCATCTCTTTTGGCAATAACCTTAGTCAGTGTCCCCTTTACTTTCAAATGTCTAATGGTAAAAATAATCATATAGAAATGTTTTATGAACAAAACTTTAACTTACAGCTTTATTTCTAACTTAATCTACTTTCTCAAGTACTGTACCTATTAAACTGGTTATTTTTAAAATATTTTATCATTCAATACTGGTAAATTGTGGTTAAACTGATTGAAAATAAGTGTGATCCTTTTTTTAGAAGAGTGAACTAGCAAGATGTATAGGAAAAAAAGTATCATAGCAAAGTTGTAAGAGCATAGACCCCGGAGCCAGTCTGCTCAGACACTTACTAGCTGTGTAACTCTGACTGAGTTACTTAACCTTTCTGGCACAGAATTAGCCCTATGTACCGTAACTATTTGTAAAACAAATGATATGTGAAATAAAATACCATATAAGCTAAAATAAAATAAAATAAACATAATTCATAGGACTTTATCCAGGAGGTAAAATTTTTAAAAATTATATTTTATTTGCACACATGGTAACCATAGTATTATCTATAACAGACTTTAAAAAAAGAAATTGCCTAAATGTTGAATAATAGAAGAGCCGGTAGGTACAAAATATGACATACTCATCAAAAACTGCAATTATGATGGTTGTTTGACCACTTAAAAAAAACTATGATATAGTTTTAACTGTTATAAAGCCCAATAAACACATTTACTATATAGACAACTGTGAAAAAATATGCAAGAATAAAATTATTCTCCTCTTGAAACTGGCATTAATGTTATTTTAAACAAATAAAAATATTTAACCAGGACTTCCGGCCAAGACGGAGGCGTAGGTGGACACGCTGTGCCTCCTCCCACAACCAAGATTAAGGACAATAAAATATAGAACCCCCCCCTAAAAAAACAAACCCCAACCAGGACAGAGACAAAACTGAACCTACGGGAATCCGACGACAATTCACCCAGACTGGTAAGAGGGACAGAGTCAGAGGCCGGCTGGCGGAGTGCACCGCCGTGGAGTGGGGTCGTGGCGAGATGAGACGGCAGCTGGTGGTCCCAGGCGCGCAGTCACCACAGGCGCGCAATCAGCGGTTGCCAGTTGCCGATCTCCAGGCGGCCAAGCAGGGGGCACAAGATGGCTGACCGCAGACACACATTTGTGCACAGAAAAACCAGGCAAAAACAGGCAGCAAGACAGACTGTGCGATGCAGGACCCCAGTGCCAGGAAGTGAAGCCTAAAGGCACCCATTGAAAACACTTATAGGGGCTAAGGTGCCAGGAGGGAGTCCCAGCCTCACAAGAGAGTTCGCTGGGGAGACCCATAGGCTCCTGGAGCGGGCCCAGGTCCACCCACATGGAAATCAACACCACAAGGGCCCACTTTGCTAAGGGAAAGTGGCTGAAGGGACTGGAATCTGCGAGACAGTGCCATTATTCCCTCTCAGACCCCGCCCCCACATCCAGCATCACAACCCAGCAACCGGGCTGCCCCATCCTGGTGAACACCTAAGGCTCCACCCCTCACTACATAACACCCGCCACCAGACAAAAACAAAAAAAAAAATAAAACCAAGCATGGCTCAAAAGAAAGAACAGACTGGGGTCCTGGAGCTGATTCATCTGAGCGACCAGGAGGTGGTCAACCTATCACATGCAGACCTCATAGCACTGGTAGCCAACCTATCAGAAGCACAGTTCAAAGCTCTGGTGATTAGGAAGCTCACAGAATTGGTTGATTTTGCTCAAAAATTAGAGGAACAAATGGAGGCTACAATAAGTGAAATGAAGAAAAACGCACAGGGAACCAATAGAGATGGGAGGAAAAATGGGACTCAAATCAATCGAGTGGACCCAGAAGGAAGAAAGAAATATCCAATCAGAAAAGAATAAAGAAACAAGAATTCAAAAAAATGAGGAGAGGCTTAGGAACCTCCAGGACATCTTGAAACGTCCCGACATCCAAATTATAGGGGTACCAGAAAAAGAAGAGGAAGAGCAACAAGTAGAAAACTTATTTTGAACAAATAATAAAGGAGAACTGCCCCAATCTGGCAAAGGAAATAGACTTCCAGGAAGTCCAGGAAGCTCAGAGAGCCCCAAAGAAGGTGGACCCAAGGAGGAACACACCAAAGCACATCATAATCACATTAGCCAAGATTCAGATGAAGGAGAGAATTCTAGAAGCAGCAAGGGATAAAGGCACAGTCACCTACAAAGGAGTTCCCATCAGACTGTCAGCTGATTTCTCAAAAGAGACCTTGCAGGCAAGAAGGGGCTGGAAAGAAGTATTCCAAGTCATGAAAGGCAAGGACCTACATCCAAGATTGCTCTATCCAGCAAAGCTGTCATTTAGAATGAAAGGGAAGATAAAGCTCTTCTCAGATAAGGTCAAGTTCAAGGAGTTCACCATCACCAAGCCCTTATTATATGAAATGTTAAAGGGACTTCTCTAAGGAAAAGAAGATAAAAAAATGACAGTAAAAAGACAGCAAACTCACAGGTATTAACAACCACACCTAAAACAAAAGCAAACTAAGCAAACAAGTAGAACAGGAGCAGAAACACAGAAATGGAGATCACATGGAGGGTTAGCAACAGGGGAGCGGGAGGAGGAGAGAGGGGTAAAAGGTACACAGAATAAGGAGCATAGATGGTGGGTAGGAAATAGACAGGGGGAGGGCAAGAATAGTGTGGGAAAAGTAGAAGCTAAAGAACTTATGACATATGGAGATGAACTAAAGGGGGGCATGTGGGTGGAAGGGGGTGTGCAGGGTGGAGGGGAATGATGGAGGAGAAATGAGACCACTGTAATAGCATAATCAATAAAATATAATTTAAAAAAAGTAACAGTGCATCCTATTTAACCATTACAGGACATATCATCCTGTCCTTGATATTTGGTCCTGTATCAAAATGTCCAAAAAAACATTTGGCCCATGCCAAAAGGTCTTTGATATAATTGGTCCTGTACCAAAATGCCCAAAGAGACACTTAATCCATGCCCACCCATCTACCATACCCCATGAGCCATTACAAGTTAGGCTACCAAAGCAAGAAAAATTATTATTGACAATACTACCACAACACAATAAAACATGGTAGTATTTTTTATGTCTGAAACCAAAAGTAAAAAACATTATGGGCTAGCTGAACCCATGGATGTGTCCTAATCATGGACATTTTCGACAGGACCAAAAGTCTGCTGATCTATTGAATATAAATATCAACAACTAAATGTGACACATTAAGAGTCTGCATGTTATATAAACAGTGCAAAATCATCAAATAACTGAGAAAGAGGAGAAGTTTAAAAGCTAAAAAAGACACGTCTAAACTTTATCTTTGGGCCTCTACATTCTTCCCTAATCTGCTCTTTGAAGTTAAAAAATGTGCACAGAAATAGTGCCCAGATCAAAGGAAGCACAGAAAATCCAACATGACTTGTTTTAACAAGATTTATTAAATTTAACAAGATTTATTTTAAACAAACAGAAATGGGCAAACATCTGGAACATTTTGTGTTTAATTAGCCAAAAAAATAATCTAACCAACTTATTAGCTGAATGATCAAAGATCATAAAGAGAGTTTTACTGAATGGCTTTCAGCAGTTTGTTGAAAACAAAATAAAGACATTAGGTCTTACCAGATGTACCTATGTGTGATGTGATAAGAAAAACACAACAATTTCTACAAAATAGGCTAACAACGATCAGTATTAATTCAAAATACAAAATCACATCAAGAAAGCCATGAGATCTTCCTCTAGTCATATGTAAAAGGCATTAATATTTGTTCAAATTGTCCTGAAATTTCTCAACTTCCCTCCTCTTTCACACATGTCAGTTAAAGGAGTCTTTATTTTCTTGTATTTTCTCATTTCAGCTGAATGACTCAACTGTGCCCTTAAAAGACTGGCTTTCATGTCACGGTAGCTGTTAACTTTTTAGCCCTGAGGGACAAAGACTGCTTTGTCCTGTGGTGGAGGAGACACCTTTCCATTATTCCTCAGGGTGGTGAAAAAAAGCAAAAGGTCACTGCTTCCAATGAACACTCATCCTCTCAAAGGGATACCCAGCAAAAACCTTTCAGGATGCTAATCCTGAGTTAAAGTTAAATCAGCTGAATAAAACAATGAAGAAGGAAAAGCGTAAAACACAGAGCCATTATTTATACTTATTATTTTCATTACCATTTGATATTAAAATTGTAGCATTTATAAAAGAGACAGAAGTTCACTACAACACAATAGGCCAATAACAAATGTTAAATATCTAGATCTCAGAAAAGTGCCAAAAAACACATACGCACAAATGAGGAAACAAAAGCTGTTAACTTATTAACACCTAAATGAGATGTTAATCAAATCATTTTATACAACAATCTCACACCAAACTAAAATTACTGTAATAACACACTGTTGCTATAAAACTTCCAAAATTTACACCACTAAACTTACCTCATTATCTATTACCAATTCTCTCCAAATCTGACTGATAATTTTGAAAACTTGAGTTCTTGAATTTCCCTAGTACCATTATTATGTCCAAAACTCAATTCCTCATTAATAATTGCTAAATGTAATACAGAAAATTCATAAACTGTTTCATTAAGGACCAATAGAACATGATGGTTATTTTAAATAAAAATTACATTAAATTATCCTTGCTTTTTAAATGGGAATTCTAGTTCATTTAATTAATTTAGGTATGATACTGTAGAGCAGCAATTTTCAACCAGTGTGACATAAGAATTTTTAAAACATGCAATACCTTACTATTTAGTCAGAGGCACTGACCTCTTTTCCCTTAGATTGTCAAATTTAAAAAAAATGACAACAGCCAAGACAACAGCCATCTGGTGTGAATGAATAAAAATTATACCTAAGTTTTTTGCCAGATAGGCAAAAAATAGAGTATATTTTTCGGTATGCTAAAGAATTTTAGTAATTAGTGTATGTGTGCCATTAGATGAAAAAGGCTGAAAATCACTACTGTAGAGAATCCAAACTTTAAGAGGTACACTTACTGAAAAAAATTAATAAATTTTTCAATTTTGATTTTTTTCCCGAGACACCCAGCTATATGACCCTCTTGATATACTAAACAAAACCTACTAGGAGACCATCAGTTTTCTTCTTTGACCAGTAAAGTTTTATACAGAGTCCCAAAATAATCAAATGATCTTCATATTACATGTACAGTGACTTAATGCAAACTAATAGGCAGCCACTAGCTAACATAAATGTAGTACAGACACTAAAATTTTAATGTACATTATTTTCTAGATAAGCAAAGGATAGTAAAAAGAAGAAAAGTACCTGGATATTCTTCTACTATCTGCCATGTACTACACTTATGTCAATCCTTTATACATACACATTAAATGCAAGCACATGTGATTATGATACTACCATCTTTCAAATTTGGCCCTGGGAAAAGACTTCAATTAAATCCCCCACAAAGTAGTTAACAAATGGCAAAGATGTACAAAAATGAAGTCTATTGCCATGGATCCCAGGCAAATGAAAAGTCAATTAGAAAGACTAGGAGAAGTTATTCTCGTGAGACAGGTATCTTGATGTTTTAGCTTTTTCCCTACAGGCTAACAAATAATATCTTCCAATGATTTCCAAAAAACTGAAAAACTACCTTACTAATTAAGAATACATTTGGTCCAATTACAAGTTCCCACATGGAAGAAAACAGCTGATAAACCCTTCTAAGCCAACAAACCAGATTTCAATTATGTTCCATAGGGCCACTTCACAGAGCAAAATTTCCAAGAACAGCAAAAAACAAAGGTTGATAGCTCATGTCTATGACCAAGCACCGCTATATACCACATTGCTGCTTCTTTACTTTTGTTTTTCAAGAGTTTGATTATTTTGAACATGCTTTTCTTTGGCTTCATCCTGCATTAGTTTAGTAAATTCCCTAAATCTGTAAATTTACATCTTCATCCAGTGTTGGGAAGTTTTTGGACATTATTAGTTCACATAATTTTTCTGTGCCAATCTCTTTCTCTTATCCTTCTGAACTTGAACAATATGAGAGTCAACCCATTCATATTGTCCCTCAGGTCCCTGAGGCTCTGTTCCTCTTTTGTTTTGTTTTCCCAGTCTTTTCTTCTAAACTCTGTTCTTCAGTTTGGATAATTTTATTAGTCTATCTTCAAGTTAACTGATTCTGTCAATTCCACTCTGCTATGGAGCTAATGCAATAAATTTTGCATTTTAGTTATTTTTCAGTTATAAAATTGCTGTTTGATTCCTTTTTTATTTCTCAGCTGAGAATTTCTACCTTTCTATTTACTTCAAGTGTGTTTGCCTCATAAAGAATAATTTTAATAGTTGTTTTCAATATTTGATATTTCCAACATCTGTATCATCTCAGGGTTGGCGCCTACTAATTGTCTTTTCCCTTGAGAACTGGTCACATTTTACTGGTTCTGCACATGTCAAGTAATTTTAGAATGTATCCTGAACATTGTGAATGTTAATGTAGTACAGACTCTGGGTCCTGTTACAATCCTTTAAAGAATATTGATTTTTGTTGCTTTATTTATTTGAGGCATATAACCTAGTTAGGTTCACACTGCAATTATTTTTTTTAGAAACTGCTTAATTTCCATCAACTTTACTTCCATTTTGTTTATGAGTTTGTGGAAGAACAGCTTAAGGCCACGCAGTGGTTATCCCTACCCATTCAGTGGCCTGAGCACTGAGTGGGAGCTACACATCGATCTTCAGTGGCAGGCTGAGCACCCCAGTGTTCAGTAGGAAACTGCTGAATAAGCACAGGGAGCACCTGTGTGCCTTCCAACCAGTCTGAGAGCTCAGGTTGAACAGCGATAAACTCAGGAGCTGGAACAGACCATTCACCCTGAAATTCCTCCTTGGTCACAGCCTTGTCAGCATCAGCCTGCTATTATTTTTTAATCTCTTCAGGATCTCTGTAGAAGCAGAGATGAGGCATGACGTCCCATGGGTGCTCACGGGAGATGATACTACACATGCACAGAACTTTCTGGGCCAGTATCCCTTGAGAGACCCACTGAGAGAGCCCGCTGTTGTTGCATAGGATGGCAGCATCCACATGGAGCAGAAGAAAGTCTGTGTCATACAGAGAATAGTAGGTAGATTAACATAAAATGTCTGTGAGAAGCTGGTGGTCAGCCCTGGGATCAGTAACCACCAGAAGTCTCGGCTCCTGGATCTGATAGGGAAGGTTCCAAAATGAAGCAGCAGCTCCAGTGGCAGCAGCAAACTTCAGCACTGTTCACTGGTGAGTACTTCTGGATGACATGACACTGACATCTGCCAGATTTTCAATGGTCACAATGGCACAAGCTGCCAGCAGAAGCTTCTCCCAGGTTCTCTTAAAATCTATGATGCAGATGCCATCACTGTTCCTTTGGTAAATGTATTGTTCCATTTTTAAGTCCAGTTTTGTGACACCTAAGTGGGCTCCTAAAGCAAGGAATTTGTGGACATCCTGCCTTCTTCAAATGCAGAACATCAAGGGCTCCAGACATGGTGAAGTTTCCCTTTAAGTATGACAGCAACCCAGGACAATGCTCTATGGACCCCACTGTAAGGAGCACAAAAAGGCCAGACTGCAGTTTCTATTTCACCTCCTGTAGACAGTGATTCCAATGTCAGTTCGGTTCTTAAAGGTATTGCTATGCTGCTCTGGAACCGGTCCCACGAAATACACCACTCAGAGGGTTAAGCTGAGACTTGGGTGGTAGTTTAAAACTTGTGTTCAACAATTTAGGTCTGTGCATTCAAGCCTGGTGTGAACTCAGGACATATGCAGTTTCGTACACAGAATGAGGGGACTGCCTACTCCAGTCCTCTTCTTCCCTAGGGTCCCCCTCACATTCTCTGTCCCACATGGTTCTAGACCTAACTGCTCAGGCCAGAAAAACATTAATTTCAAGGTGTTCCATGGTTAATAGGAGCACTATATTATATGTTATATGTTATACTCTAATAAGATGATGAGGCAGAAAGGCTAATAATATCATTCCTACAAAAAGTAAGATGAAGGTTAAAAAAAAATCACCATCATTACATTGCACATACATACAAATTATCCAAAATCATCATGTTCTGATCTAATCTATAAAAGTCCAATTCAATTGACCTAATAATAAAATATAAGGGAATTAAATATGAATGGAGAAAAACAACTGAAACAACTAAGTCTTCAGTGCAGTCTTACTGAGGGTAAACTAAAGGGTTTGGAAAGACAAAACCTAAAACAAACTTCTATGAAATCATGAAAGTTATGCATAGAGTAGGTCTCAGAGACTCAGATTAAGCAAAAACCCAAATATTCAGACTATAAAATATACTTGGAAACTTAAATTCAAAATACATAAAAAGAACTATTCTACATAGCAAAGAGATGATAGACTCAAAAGCTTAGTAAATAAGTTTCTGATATTCAAATTAAATCCTGGATAACAAATAGTGAATTTAGAAAAGCCAGTGCAGTTTGAGGTATGACCGCAACTTCTTTTGTGTTGTTAAAAACAACAGCATCTATGGGCACAACTTACCCCATTATTGTGGTCCATTATTGGATGAAAACAGATATTACTTAATATGGCTTTTCTTACATTTTTACTGTATATTTTAAAACTTTAGGAGTCTTCATATACAAGCATTGGGCAGAAGCTAATAAAACATCAGTAATTCATTTCTTCTACCTTAAGGATCATGGCAAGTCATCAAATATTTTTAAGAAATTTTAATTTAATTATTCTGACTCACATAGACAATGCTACATGCCAAATACAATAATATCTACAAAACTTATTTTTAGGTTTATAACAAGTCTTATAAATACAAATTTCAATTAGTAAATAACCTGAAACATAGTCAACATCTTATTTGATACAGTCATTTTCAATTTTTCCTCTCAGCTTTATCGTGGGTATACTTGACAAATAAGACTGACAGATATTTAAAGTGTACAAAATGATGATTCCATAAATGTATGCATTGTGAAAAAATTCCCCCCATCAAATTTACTTCTTTAGGGAGGGGGAAAAGAACTTGAGTTCTACTCTCTCAGCAAATGTCAGTTATACCATACAGTGTTGTCAACTACAGGTCACCATGTTACACTCAGGCCCTCAGACCTTGTTCATCACACAACTGGAAGTTTATTTTAATTCATAAATTGTTTTGGATACCAAGGATATCAGAGAATTCCTGAATTTATTTAATATAATTCAGGTAGTCTTTAAAATTGCTACACTAAAAATATAATCCATCCCTGCTTAGTGTGGTTCACTGGATTGAATGCTGGCCAGCAAACCGAAAGGTCACCAGTTCGATTCCCAGCCAGGGCACATGCCTGGGTTGCGGGCCAGGTCCCCAGTTTAGGGAGTAAAAGATTGATGTTTTTCTCCCTCTCTTTCACCTCCCCCTCTCTCTTATTTTCCAGATCCAAAGAGGGAAGGGAAAAAAATCTGACATTATCACCTCATTTTTACTGTACTTGGACTGAACAAGGTACATCATAGAGGGGGGTTTTCTTCTGTTTGTCTGGTTTTTGTTTTTAACAGTTTAGCACTAAGAGATATTAAGCTTCATCATAAAAGAAAGTCAAGAGTTCGAAATGCATCTCCATATAGAAAAAAAGAACAAAAATACAGCAAATATACATACTCTTTTTGGAAAGCCATACACAGCGGAGAACTAAATCCAAAGACGAGGCACATCTGGGCATCTGGGCTGTAGCCATGCCGGAGTAACATTTCCAAGCAATCTTCATGTCCTCCAAACACTGCTGAGTAGACAGGGCTCACTTTGTCTAGCCCAGTGTCACAGACCCGGCTAGTAAGTGGTATTAGCAAGTCCAAGATTCTGCAAGTACACAAATGTAAAAGCACTTAATGTGTTTACATGCACATAAGTATAGGCAACATTTCTACAGCATACATTTAAAGTCACCTATTGATATATGAATAATAAAAGTCTATCTTCAGCATAGCTTCTACCTATATTAAATTATTACAGGCTATATACTCCAAAATGTTACACTTATTATTGTTACTCAATACAAAGATCTTTAAATTGATTTGAAACAGAATAGTGTTCTTGTAAGTAAATAGGTAACAGGGTGTTCTTTCTCATTTTTTCAGTAATTATTTACCTTACCCATTATGACCCTGCTCCCCAAAATCCACATTTTATGTTAGATATTTTAGGATCTAATCAATTAGTTCAAATTTCATTATAGTAAATATAAACTTGTATCAAGAAATAAGTTATTTTCCTTCTTAAAGTACAAACTAAAGTTTTATTTTTCTAATTAATAAGAATTTTTTTAAATAGTAAGTAACATGAAATGAATAGTATTTTCATCAGGAAGGAATCAGAATTTCTTCTCAAATATTCTGTTTTCTGAAAAAATATATAAGCTCTTTAAACACTGAGGAAGATTTATAAAGAAAATTGATTCATAAGCAGAAAAAGTTCTTAAGAAAATCATTAAAACAGAAGTCCTTCTATTATTTGTAAAGTTACCTCCAGCAGCCAGCTACAGAGAAAGGACTAATCTACTTTTCTAAAATTAAAAATAAAACTAGAGATAATGAAAGCCAGGAAATTCTCCCTCTTTCTGGAAAAAGAAAGGCAGGACTACTCCAAAGTATGTTCTTTCTCTCTGATACTTTTCCTTATTTAAGGTAGGCTTAAGATGATAACAGTATTAAAGGAGAGCATAACGAAAATTAAAGACAACAAAGATTTAGAAACAAGAAAACAGCTAGAACTGATAGAAAACTGAACTGTACGGAAGTCCAACAACCATTCATCCAGATCACTAAGAGGGGTGGAGTCTTGGCAGGAAAAAGCGGAGGCTGACGGACCAGTTGCACAGGCAGCAATGGCTGGTAGATCCCAGGCGTGCAGGCAGCAGCTAGCAGACCCCAGGCACGGGGTGCCAACGGTGCAGACCCAGTGAGGCTGCGCAAGGCAGCTGGCTGACCAGGTGGTCCCACATTCACACATGCAAATAATCCAGGCAAAGGGGAAGTGGAGGAAGAGACTGGAATCTGAGAAACAACAGAACAAGCGCCATTGTTCCCTCTTGGACCCCACCCCTGTATACAGCCTCACTACCCAGCAACTGGGCTGCCCTGCCCTGGGGAACACCTAAGACTCCACCCCCTCACTATGTAACAGCTGTGACCAGACCAAAAAAAAAAAAAAAAAAAAAATGGCTCAAACAAGAGAACAGATCAAAGCCCCAGAGCCAATTCATCTAAGCGACCAAGAGATAGCCAACCTATCAGGTCCACAGTTCAAAGCACTGGTGATCAGGATGCTCACAGAACTGGTTGATTTTGGTCACAAGTTAGAGGAACAAATGAAGGCTACAGTAAGTGAAATGAAGAAAAATGCACAGGGAACCAATAAAGATGGGAGGAAAACTGGGACTCAAATAAATCGAGTGGACCCAGAAGGAAGAAAGAAACAACTAAACAGAAAAGAAGGAAGAAACAAGAATTCAAAAAAAATGAGGAGAGGCTTAGGAACCTCCAGGACATCTTGAAACGTCCCAACATCCAAATTATAGGGGTATCAGAAAAAGAAGAGGAAGAGCAACAAGTGGAAAACTTATTTTGAACAAATAATAAAGGAGAACTTCCCCAATCTGGCAAAGGAAATAGACTTCCAGGAAGTCCAGGAAGCTCAGGGAGTCCCAAAGAAGGTGGACCCAAGGAGGAACACACCAAGGAACATCATAATCACATTAGCCAAGATTCAAATGAAGGAGAGAATTCTAGAAGCAGCAAGGGATAAGGGCACAGTCACCTACATAGGAGTTCCCATCAGACTGTCAGCTGATTTCTCAAAAGAGACCTTGCAGGCAAGAAGGGGCTGGAAAGAAGTATTCCAAGTCATGAAAGGCAAGGACCTACATCCAAGATTGCTCTATCCAGCAAAGCTGTCATTTAGAATGGAAGGGAAGATAAAGCTCTTCTCAGGTAAGGTCAAGTTCAAGGAGTTCATCATCACCAAGCCCTTATTATATGAAATGTTAAAGGGACTTCTCTAAGAAAAAGAAGATAAAAAATAAGACAGTAAAAAGACAGCAAACTCACAATTATTAACAACCACACCTAAAACAAAAGCAAACTAAGCAAACAAGTAGAACAGGAGCAGAAACACAGAAAGGGAGATCACATGGAGGGTTAGCAACAGGGGAGTGGGAGGAGGAGAGAGGGAGAAAAGGTACAGAGAATAAGTGGCATAGACAGTGGGTAGAAAATAGACAGGGGGAGGGCAAGAATAGTGTGGGAAATGTAGAAGCTAAAGAACTTATGACACATGGACATGAACTAAGAGGGGAATGTGGGTGGGAGGGGGTGTGCAGGGTGGAGGGGAATGATGGGGGAGAAATGGGACAACTGTAATAGCATAATCAATAAAATATATTTAAAAAATAAAAAGTAAAGGAGAGCTTACACTTACAGAGCTTAACTTAGAAGTAGTGTATGGGAGAAATCATCAGGGACAAACAGAATTCTCAAAATTGAGAGTGAATGAGGACAAATTCCCAAGAGGGTTTTGGTATCAATTTAAAGCCCAGATTTAAAAATCTGAGCTTTATATTGTATGCTAATACCTAAGATTTATGTTTAAATAAACAACTGAAAATAAATAAAAATACCAAATTTTAAAACCCAAATATTGTGTTAAAATGAAGAATTTGCTTAAACATCTTAAACATGTTTAATTTTTTTAATGGGTCAGAGAAATACACTTCTAGGAGGCACAAACATGCTTACAAGTATCTTTAAGCAAACGGTAAAATACCATGCCACCTAGTGTCATAATAACCAAATTGCAGAAACTGCTTTCCTACTAAACAAACACTAATGACAATTTCACTATAACTTTCTAATTAAATAAAACTAATAATAGCTATAAAGTTATTATTATAGAATTGTAACTATAAATAAGACTTCAATCATATATTTTAAGAATCCGTTCATTGCCAATTTATGATAAGACAAACCACTGTATTCTCATAGCTATAACCAGATTATTAGGTTCCAAGATTCCAGAACCCCCAATTTCAAGGGTTTCCAACCATCTTTTCTTTTTCTCTCTTTCTCTCCCCACACCCCTACTCTCTCAATACCAAAAGTTTCATGAGAACTTCTGGCTAAGGAGAAAGAATAATATGAGCAGGGTAAAGTACTTTTTTGGACTTGAGATTAGATAAACAGAAGTCTAATCAAAGGGTTCAAAATGGAAGACCTACACAGACCACACAAAAGACTGACTCCAACAGGGGTCACAAACTCAAAAGCTTTCTGGGATCAGAGAAGTAAGGTAAATACGGTAAGACCATCAGACAGCTAACTAAAGATGCCTGGGATAAAACTGGAGAATAGCAAAGAGTACGGCCATAGCTTGAGAAATCAGGGGGAAGATTTAACACCCTGAGAAAGCCCCTGGGCTTGTCCCATTCCCAGCCACAGTGCCTGCCTTACACTAGATAAGTGCATGACTAAGAGGAACTGGGGAAAGCATGGGGGACAGAGGTGGGGTGGATCTAGTCACTCAGCAGTTTGATAGAGGCGGGAATACCAAGGATTTTGTCTGGAGGTAATAGGTCTGGCCCAGAAGACTTACTCCTTATTACCTTTCAATTATGAAACTATTTTTATTTTCCACTTTTAACACTTACTCTGTATGGCCCATCTGTGCAGCTGCATGAATAGGTAACTGCCAATTGTCCTCATTACAGTAGAGATTAGGATCTGCCCCACTGGACAGCAAAAGCTCCACACATTCAGTGTGGCCCTCTTGAGCAGCAATGAACAAGGGAGTAGCTTTATCCAAGGCTTGACAATTGACGTTTGCACCTAATACAAAATAAAACACTTAACAGATGATCTTCATTTACAGGGTTAAAAAAACATAATAATGAACATAAATTTCAAAGCAGCCTCCTTAAAAGAGTTTCATAGTACAGATGATCCTTGAACAATACAGGTTTGAACTGCAAGGATCCAATTACATGTGGACTTTTTTCCATCTTGTAAACAGATGATTGTGAAGTTATACTATCAATAAATACACAGCATAGTCAATGTATTCTCTTTTCATTTTCTTAATAACATTTATTTTCTCTAGCTTAGTTTATTGTAAGAATACAGTGTATAATACATAAAACAAAACAACGTGTTAATCGGCTGTTCAGGTTATCAGTAAGGCTGTCGGCCAACAGTAGCTCTTAGTAGTTAAGTTGTGCGGGAGTCAGTTATATGCAGGTTTCCAGCTGTGTGTGGAGGGGATGGTGTTAGAGCCCCAATCCCCACACTGTTCAAGGGTCAACTGTACAACAGTTTCCTCTCCTCAGTGGATACTGTTGTATAAACACACTGACTTACCTAACTTGTTGGTAATCATTTAAATGTTTTTCCTTTTAATGGCAAGAAAATGAGTTATTAATATTTTAGAATTCATTTTTGAGTTAAAACAAGAGTCTTGGTCAATGAAGGATTCATTTCATTCTAACCCCCTCTTTCAAGAAGCACTCTGTAGCTCCAATAAATAATTGTTTAAAAATGTAAAAAGCAAACCATCAAATATGGATAACCTTTCTGATAATTACTGAAAAAAGTAAGAAAAAAACTAAATTATGAATCTTTGTAGATGCCACTAATCAATTCAAGCTAAGTTTTATGAAGAAAAAATTTCAGAAGATATGACATACACTGGGGCTATGCCTTAAAACTCATACTGACTACACTCATATTAACTATTACATTCTTTTCTTCATGGCCAATGCATGACACAGCCAATAATAAAAGGAAAAAAAGTTTATTAAAGTGGGTTCTGAGCTGAATTTTTAAAAGCATAAATCTAATCAATTATTTAGGTACCAGTATATAAATGATTTAGACACAAGTATATAAAGATACGAAGTTGAAAGTGACCTCAATATTTGTAAACATTTGAAAATAATTGAAAGACTTCCCCAAACTTTTCTGGCAATCAACATGTTAAATATGCTAACTATGATGTTATTACACAATAGGGATAATTTTAAAATTTCTGTAATACATCTCAGTGGTAAAATCATCATTATCAAGGGGGAAAAACTGCTTTTTATTTAAAAGGATGTTCCATAAATACACCTTTAATAAACCAAAGCCATGACACAGGTAAAAACTATGCAAAATACAAATGAGTTTATGAATCCACTTAAATGGGTCCAACTTTCCGACTGGACATGCAACATGTCTAGACAAGTACAATCTTAAGGTGGATGCTTCACCTCCTATCAGCCTCAGAAAGAAGTAGACACTATCACTGAGGAAATACTAAGTCAAGAAAAAAGCCTATTTAACTTTCTTTTTCAAGCAATGTTTCATTTTGATTGACAATTTCAAAGTATCAGAGAATAAGAAACTCAGTCCCTGCAAGACTACAGGTGAAAAGCTGGAAAAGAATGACAGATAGAAAGTAATGTCATTTTAAGGGGTTAGAAACATAAATAATCACATTATAAACACACCTATATACCTTTTTTCAACTTGTTGTTCATAATTATTAAGAGAGGAGAGAAGGAAAAGGAAAAAAAAAAAGATCAAAGCAAAACAATGGGTGCTTAACATCCCAGCACAGAGGCTTGGCATAAGAAGAGTCATTAAGGTGCAGTCTAACCTATTTTATTCTAAATATTACTTTCATACTAATAATTGCAATTTATGGGTCTGGAAGCTTTAAAACGAATTAGGACAGTCCTCAGGAAGGCACAGTATAGCAGAAGGAAGATGAGAGTTGGAAGGCTTGGGTCCAAGTCCTGATTCCGCCAAAAGATATTTTTCAGATCTTTGGCAAGACACTTAAACACTCAGGACCTGGGATTCTTAATATAAAAACACATGTCTAAATAAATGATTTTGGAGATTCCTCTCAACAAAAGACTTACAGACTCATATCAATAACAGATATCTTAATTTGGAACTTAATGACTGTTTCTTTTGCTTCCTACTTCAACTTAAGTACTTGAATGTTTCTAAAGAGAAATTAAAAATAAGAAAATATGTGCCCTGCTATGTAAATACTTTCTTTTATATATTTGGAAGTAATTTATTAAGAGCTTAGGTATTACAGGAGGTATATGAAAAGGATAGGTACTTAAAAATTTTATATTGAATGTAATCAAAAAAATTTTTTTTAATTTGTCTGATGGCAAACCTGGTGTATTTCCCTTCTGCTCTTCACTATCCATGCTTCATCAGGTTAGCACTCATGCAGGGCATATGAGGTATCTGGAGAAATTTTAAAGCCCTTACATGACATATGCTTCTGGTCACAAATGTCACACAGAGTTAAGAAAGCCACCACAACACCATCTTCTATGACAATGCTGAATGTATAATGGTTGTCATGGAGAAATCTTTAGCAGGTTTATGTTGCTATGAATGTAAAAAAGTATACACATTCTTTGAAATAAACCCATGTAAATAATCATGCAGTTGATCAAAACATACAACTCAAAGACTTAATATAAAAAAAATAGCTACCTAACAAACTTAATCAATCCTAAAATAGTCTTCTACCCTAGAAAGTTGGAACTGCTCAGATCCTTCTAAGAAAAGACAGCCCCATCATTCAGCTTCCAATAAACCTGCTTTAGTGATAGATCATTATTTTTCTCTCCAGATAAATTAGTAGCTGTACATTGCATTATGTTAGTAACCAGACTTATAAATCAACTTGTATGTAGTCTTATTTACCATCAACATGAAACCATAAATTTCATGACCTGATTTACATCTGGTCAAGAATTCTTCTTCCTAGGAGGACATACAGTTAACACTCATGACTGTAATAGTGCAAAGGCGAATGGATTAATCTTACCCGAGGAAATAAGTATGCTCAAACTTTCTAGCTTGCCATACTGAGCAGCCACAAATAAAGGTGTGATTCCGAAGTCATCCTGGCATTCCTTGTTTGCTCCTCTTTTAAGGAGCAACTTTATGATTTCAGCATTTTCCTGAAGCACAGATTCATATTTTAAATAAGAGAAAATGAAGAAAATAGAAGGTACCTCTTTTCTTTTGTGTTTTGTTTTGGTTTTTTGTTTTGTTTTGTTTTGTTTTATCCTCACTAAAGGAAAAACCTTTTTTAAAAAGTTGGATGGGAAGGAAGTATTGGGTTGGCCAAAAAAGTCTGTTATGTTTTTTTCTGTACCATGGCTCTAGTGGCACTTAGCTGTCTTTAACTTCATTCGAAACAATTTTGTCAGATTATATTGTGATAGCTGTCATATCAGCATGCATTTAAAAAAATTTTAAAAATCAATGAATTTTTTGCAGCTTTTTTAATATTGAAGATGGAAGAAAATACATAAGATTTTCAGCATATTATACTTTATTACTTCAAGAAAGGTAAAAACACAACTGAAAAGCAAAAAACAGATTTGTACAATATATGAAGGTGCTGTGACTGAATGAATATCAAAAGTCGTTTGAGAAGTTTCTTGGTACCATTGACATTTTGGCCAAATAATTCTTTGCTGTGGGGCTGTCTTATGCACTGAAAGATGTTTAGCAGCACCCCTTGCTTCAGTCCTCTAGAAGCCAATAGCGGGAGAGAGCTGACACACTCAAAATATCCAAATCAACAAAGTTATTGGTGAAAATGAATAATGTGTCTTTTATTTTGTGGAAAAAAACTAACCAGACTTTTTGGCCAACCCAATATTAAATGATCACATTATTCTATACCTTTAGCAACCCATTAAACAAATAGATAAATACTGATCACTAGGAAATACAATCCTTATAAAATCCTGTAAAATTAGCTTGCTAGCCCAAGCACTAAGGAGTTATCACAGTTTCTAAACACACTGCTATACTTAAAATAAGCCATTGCTCCTTATCAGTTTGTATCCCAAGTATTCTGACAGTCTCTTAACTATGCTATCAACATCTGAAAAACTTAGATAATCCCTGTCCCAAAGCTGCTGAAACTACTAGAGCAGTTGGCTTATTCAGAGTGATCATTAGCATTTAGACTGCCTTTTCTGCACTGTACTAACCATCATAAATCACAGGCAAGTAGGAAGCAAAAACTGTATAGAACTGTCATTTTAAAAGGGTAAAGCACACAATTTACAGGAAGATGAAATAACAAATTCAGAAGTTACCTGAAAAGTAGCCTGGTGCAAGGCATTCCATCCACACAGAGAATGGGACCCATTAACATTTGCTCCGTGTCGAAGCAACAGCCTTAACACATCTATCCGTCCATTCTCAACAGCTGCAACATAGCAGTCAAAAAAAAATTGTCAGTAGAAAGGCATGTTTGTAGGACTAGATATTTTGGCGATGTTCTCATCACTTACTCACCTTGCAACTCACAATGCTGTGATCATCCCCATCAACAAATCAAAACACACACGCCCTATGCAATGCCAAAGCATTTATCACAATTTTCTTAGCCCAAACCCATTAATATATACATCCTGTCTGTATACATAAAGATTATTTACAATTGTGTTTTAAAAGATAGAGAGGGGAAACAAAAGCAAGAAGCAAACATTTATTCTCTCTAATAATGGAGACAATACGTTTCTATTTTGTTAAAAATTCAGTTGAGAGGAGAATGGGGCAAACGAGTTAGAAGAGAGTCTCAAAATGATTGAAAGGTTTCCTATCATTATCATTGGATCAAAAATGACAATAGTCACTGGCAAGTGAAAGAGAAGTAACTGCAAGTTCTGTACCTTAGATATTTTTTTTGCCATACACAGCCAATCATTGTTAAAAATAAAAATACAGCTTTTTCGTATAAGGTTTGCTGCCAGAACACACATGTTGTGAAAACTGCCACTAAATCAGAGCCAAAATGGTAAAGGAGAAGGCCCACATCAACACTGTGGTCATTGGACACACAGATTCTGGCGAGTCCACCACTGCTGGCCATCTGATCTACAGATGTGATGGGATCGACAAAATAACCACTGAAAAAATTGAGAAGGAGGCTGCTGAGATGGGGAGGAGCTCCTTCAAGTATACCTAGGTCTTGGGTAAACTGAGAGCTGAATATGAGTGTGAAATCACCACCTGTACCTCCCTGTGGAAATTCAAGACCAGCAAGTATTGTGTGACCATCATGGATGCCCCAGGACACAGAGACTTTATCAAAAACATGATGACAGGCATATCTCAGGCTGACTGTGCTGTCCTGATTGTTGCTGCTGGTGTTGGTGAATTTGAAGCAGGGATCTCCAAGAATGGGCAGACCCATGAGCACGACCTTCTGGCTTACACACTGGGTATGAAATAGCTGAA
This sequence comes from Anoura caudifer, assembly GCA_004027475.1. Taxonomy (NCBI): domain Eukaryota; kingdom Metazoa; phylum Chordata; class Mammalia; order Chiroptera; family Phyllostomidae; genus Anoura; species Anoura caudifer. The sequence goes on from PVKU01010250.1 coordinate 27,423, forward strand.
TGTTGGTGTTAACTAAATGGATTCCCCTGAGCTGCCCGATGGCCAGAAGAGGAAACTGGTAAATAAGTCAGCACCTAAATTAAGAAAATTAGCTACAACTCTGACACAGTAGCACTTGTGCCAATTTCTGGTTGGAATGCCAACAATATGCTGAAACCAAGTGCTAACATACCTTGGCTCAAGGGATGGAAAGTTGCCCATAAAGATAGCAACACCAGTGGAAACACGCTGCTTAAACCTCTGATTGCATCCTGCCACCAACTTGTCCAACTGACAAGCCCCTGAATCTGCCTCTCCAGGATGTCTACAAAATCAGTGGTGTTGTTACTGTCCCTGGGGGCTGAGTGGAGACTGGTGTTCTCAAACCCGACATGGGGGTCACCTTTGCTCCAGTCAACGTTACAGCTGAAGTAAAGACTGTTGAAATGCACCACAAAGCTTTGAGTGAAGCTCTTCCTGGGGATAATGCGGGCTTTAATGTCAAGAACATGTCTGCCAAAGATGTTCATTGTGGCAATGTGGCTGGTGACAGCAAAACTGACCCACCAATGGAAGCAGCTAGCTTCACGGCTCAGGTGATTATCCTGAACCATCCAGGCCAAATCAGTGCACGATATGTACCTGTTCTGGACTGTCACACAGCTCACATTGCTTGCAAATTCACTGAGCTGAAGAAGAAGATTCATCATCGTTCTGGGGAAAAAGCTGGAAGATGGCCCAAAGTTTTTGAGATCTGGTGATGCTGCTATCATTGATATGGTTCCTGGCAAGCCAATGTGTATTAAGAGCTTCTCTGACTACCCTTCTCTGGTCTGCTTTGCTGTCCGTGACATGAGACATTTGCTGTTGGAGTCATCAAAAGCAGTGGACAAGAAGGCAGCTGGAATTGACAAAGTCACCAAGTCTGCCCAGAAAGCTCAGAAGGCTAAATGAATACTATCCTCCACACCTGCCACCCTGTCTTAATCAGTGATGGGAGAATGATCTCAGAATGTTTGTCTCAATTGGCCATTTAAGTTTAATCGTAAAAGACTGGTAAATGACTACAATGCATCATAAAACCTTCAGGAAAGGAAAATGTTTTGTGGACCATTTGTTTTTTTGTGTGTGTGGCAGTTTTTTAAATTATTAGTTTTTAAAATGAGTACTTTTTAATGGAAACAAGTTGACCAAAAATCTGTCACAGAATTTTGAGACCTATTAAAAAATTTTAATTTTGTTTTGAGAAAATTTTGAGAAAAAAACCCGTAAAACTTTGCTTACTTGAACTAAAAGGGCACTGCAGATAAACTAAAGAGTGTTGCTAAAGAAATGCATTTAACTTAACTATAGTAACTGAACCTAAAGACTCCCACTCTGGAAAACAGTATGGAGGTTCCTCTAAAAATTAAGAATGGAGCTACCACATGACCCAAGAACCATCTTCAGGGTATCTACCCAAAAACTTTGAAAACGTTTATTCATAAGGATACATGAGGTCTGTCTGGAAAATGTCCAGCCATTATTAATACAACAAGAAGAGTTTGCACAACACTGATGTAACCTGGCAGCCAAAGAGAGTGGGCTGGAACACACATGGGTGAACAATGACGATTTCACAGTCTAGTCAATAAGGGGCAGTAGAATGTCATTGAGTGAGCATGTGTTCTGTGTGGCTGTCACATTCAAAATGACTGAGTGAGCAGAGCAACGAATCTGCATCAAATTTTGCATTAAGCTTCAACATTCCTCTGTGGAAACTATTCGATGATTCAGAAGGCCACAGCTATTGGCAACTGGTGATGGGCAGTTTCATCACAACACGCCCATGCATGCATCATGTCTCTTGCAGTTTTTTGGAGAAACATCAAATCATCCAGGTGACTCAACCCCATGTAGCCCAGATCTGGTGCCCTGCAACTCTGGCTTTTCTCAAAACTAAAATCACCTTTGAAAGGGAAGAGATTTCAGACCATGAATGAGATTCAGGAAAATATGACAAGGCAACTGATGGCAATTGGGAGAACTCTGTGAGGTCCCAAGGTGCCTACTTTGAAGGAGACTGAGGTGTCATCCTATGTACAATGTTTCTTGTATCTTGTATCTTCTTCAAGAAATGTTTCTATCTCTCATATCACATGGCTGGATACCTTCTGGACAGACCTCATACGCACTCCTATGTTCATTGCAGCATTATGCACAGTGGCCAAGACATAGAAACAACCCAATGATTTTTCAGTGATGACTGGATAAAGAAGATGTGGTACATATACACAAAGGAATAGTACTCAGCCACAAGAAAGGATGAAATACTGCCATTTGCAACAGCATGGATTTATCTTGAGAGTATCATACTTAAGCAAAATAAGATGGAAAAGGACAAGAACCAACAACCAGAGGGATGGAGGAAGAGGGATAACAGGGGAAAGAAGGGCAAGGGTCATCAAAGAACATGCATAAAGGATCCACGGACAAAGCCAAAGTGGAGAAGAATTGGGGGTGGGAGCTGGGGTCAGGGGGAAGTGGTGGCAGGAAAATGGAGACAATGGTACATGAACAACCATAAAACATGAAAAAAGTAAAAAAACAGAACCATGTGATTTCACTCATATGTAGGATATAAAACAGAAAGCAACAAACAAACTCAGACACACACAACAGAAGGGTGTTTACGGGGGGCAGATAAAGAGGGTAAAGGGAGCAAAAATTTATGGTGATGGAGGGAGACTAGACTGGGTGGTGAGCATACAATGCAATATACAGATGATGTATTATTATTGAATTATACACTTGAAACTATGTAATGCTACTAACTAATGTCACCCCAGTACACTTAATTTATTTTTAAAGATTTTATTTATTTTTAGAGAGGGGAAGGGAAAGAGAAAGAAAGGGAAAGAAACACCAATGTACAGCTGCCTACCACATTCCCCCCACTGGGGACCCAGCCTGCAACCCAGGCACATGCCCTGACTGGGAATCATAAAATATATTTCTAAAAAAAACTAACAGCTCCCAAACTGCTGGTAAAGTAGGTCCTTCGAAGGATAGTTTGCATGCCTTTAGATACCTAAAAATCATTTGCCTTTTCCCTAATTTCACCAAATTACTCTAGTTTCTTTTATACACACACACACACACACACACACACACGATATGCGCAGTCTAACATCATGTACATATAACAGTTTCCAAACCCTACCTAGTGAAGGTGAACATAGGTATAATGCTATTAAGTTAATAGAACAAACAAGTACAGCTAAACTTTCCAGAATGTTATCTACCACAAAACTTTCTGCCATGAAGGTGGCAGTAATTCTGGAGGAGTTAATGAAAAAAAAAAAAAACACAATGCTGGAAGAGAGCTTCATAGTACTTAATTAAATAAGTACACACACACACACACACACACACACACACACACACCTATAAGTAAATACGGTATACTGTGAACACAGTGTCAGGCTATAGCAATGACTTCTTAGAATTACAAGTCTGGGTAAATATCAGCATCTATAAAAGAAAAAGAGCAGTGATGTGTATAAAGTCTGATTTCATGTGCTTGGTAACATGAAGGGAAAAAAACAAATAAGATTTTTTATTTTACTTCAAGCAGATAGTTATTCATCTTCCATTGTTACTAGGAAGCAGGGATCAACAACTCAAAAATTAGAAAGGTACTAAACATTTGGATGAATGGTCACACTTGAAGAATGCTAATATAATTGTAACAATAAGAAAATAAAATACTGTATTTTGCTGTCTATAATGCGCACTTTTTTTGCCTGAATTTTTGAGGGAAAAATAAGGATGCTCATAATACATGGATAGTACTAATTCTGTATCTATATAAATGTTTTTAATTATTTTATTTACTCTTATGCAGTAAAGGTATAACTCTAGAAAGTAATAACAATATCCATATGCAAAATAATACCCCGGAATACGATAATGGGTTTTATTTCTAAATATAAATAAATAAAGAATTAAAATGAAAGATTTTTTTTCCTGAAAGTTTGGGCCAAAAATGTGGATGTACATTATACATGGGAAAATATGGTACTTAAAAGTATGAAATAAGAAATAAGAAATGTACTCATTATTATTACAGATAGTAACATGCAATTGATATTCTATTAATTTTATATGCTGAATTTATACTAAAGCTTATTTTCCCCATAAGACTTGTCAGAAGTTCTTTAATGAAGAATTCTCTTACTCTGGGAGGTTTCAGAAATTTAGCCACTATGGTTGAGACACTACCACTATAGAAGAAGTTTAATAAATCTTATTTCTAAGTTAACATTCAAGGGCATTTTACTAGGAAAAAAACAAGTTTTTCAAGTTGTTATTTTTGTATAATCAATCTAAAGTCAATATAATTTTGGATAGAGGTCATGATAGAAAAGGGAAAAATCTGTTTCATATCCAATTCATATATCATTTATCAGTGATTGCTGGCAAAAAATTATTGTATAGCCAGACCCTGAGTTGAAGATTATCAGGTTGTCAAAGGTGATATATGAAGCAGAATGAAGGTAAGTTTGTTTTTCATAAGTTAGGCTGATCTTATAAAAATGAAAGTTGAAAAAAGGAAAGTTGAAAAAACTTGTTTTGATTATTAAATATACTATAGAAGTCAAAGACAAAAATTGTTTTCACTTTTATCATAAATACATTAAGATAACTGAATTCTGCATCTCTAGTAAAACCATACATGAGAAGATAAATAACATTTTTACAGCTCTTTCTAATTATTTCAAAATAATGCAAATTTAATGGTTAATAATTAAGAAGTGGTTTAATACATGAAAAACAGTGGTTTACCAAATTGTATTAAGAGCTTACATCTACTGTCAAAGCCTCTCCTTTGGAAGAGGCGGAGTAACATCCTTTGTCCTTATGTACCAAGTTATCATATTGGAGGAACCATACCGTAACAATGCATGTTATGCATCAATAAAAGTTTATTTTTAAAAAATAGATTCAAACTTCCTATTTGTTGACCATCTAATCTACTAAGAAGTATACTTCTTGAGAAAAGAAACCCTCATATGCTCAGTGCCAATCACAGACAGAAGACAGGCAATAAATCATCACTGAACAGGTGAATGGAAAAAAAGTCTAAAGAAAAATAAGATTTCTTTCTTTTTAAAAATACATTCCCTCTTCAAACTAAATAGGCTTTGGAATTACACTGTTGGGTATAACAATATAACTGGTACTAAACTAGCCATCCCACCATAAACTCTAGTAAGAGTAGACAAAATATACAGAGACAACGTTTTCTGTCATCAAACAGCAGGCAAAAGACTGATTCCTGAGAGCAGGAAAACACATAAGGTGAGCCCTATGATCGTCCCAGCTCTCTGCCTGGGGATACTTCTTGATTATGGTATAGTAAGCTAAAGTCTAAGCAGAGCAAGGTTAAGATTGAGGAAAAGAGTATTTCAAGCAGAGGAAATAGTCCAAGCAGAGTCCAGCAGTCCACTGAGCTAAGGAGACAAGGATTAAAGTTTAAGCAGTTGAAATCTGTGGAGCAAGGCCCCAGAGAAAACAGAATTATGCAGAGGGGAGGGCCCCAGTGTAGAAATTCTCCAAAAATCGTTGGCTGTGATTTGGGCCATACATGTGTAATATGCAAGATGGAAGCCTACAAGAGAACTGCTAAAGGGCTCTAAACGAATCAGAGGTAACGAGAGGTCAAACAGCTGAGAGGCAATGGCACTTTCAGAAGTTCTGTCCAGGTCACAGTAGTGAAACCACAGGACCTCATGAACACCCTGGGCATCCAGCTGAGAGACCCAAAAGGCAGAGCCCTAGGAGTAAGGACCAAATCTGAGAGTAAGCCAACTCTAGTCCACTCTAAGCCTAAAAGATCACGAAGGAGGCAGAGGTTGAGAGGTGTGTCCCCCTAAGATAAATAGGCTTGGGAAACACCTTAAACTCTCCACAGATCAAGTCTAACAAAGCATAAAACCAACCCTAAACAATTTCAAGGTGATAAACCAGTAAATAATCTACCTGTTAAGAAAAAAAAATCAAGATTTCTCAGATGAACAAAATTCAAATCTCTATCATATACTATCCCCAATATCCAGTATGTAAGTCAGAAAATAGTCAAAAGAAACTGACCCTAAGATGGCCCATATATTGAATTTAGCAGATTAATTAAAGCAGCTGTTATAAATGTGCTTTAAAATTTTAAGGAAAATATATTCAAAATTTTTATTTCTGATATATATGGTATAAATATAGGTAAATATAGAAAATCTCCTCAAAGAAATGAAGCTATTTTTTTAAAGAACAAAATGAAAATTCTAGACTTGAAAAAATGAAAGAAAATAAAATTAGGGATGGCAGAAGAGTCTGTGAACTTAAAGACATTAATATAAATCCTTCTATCTAAAGAACTGAGGAAAAAAGTCTGAAGGAAAACATCAACTGTTCAGACCTTGGGACAGCATCAAACAGTCCAACATACATATAATCTAAATTCCAGAAGAAGAGTGAGAATAGGACAGAAAAAAATATACTTAAAGAAATAATGGCTGGAATTTTCCAAAATTTGATTCTATAAACAAAAAACAAAAGCCATATTGACTTACAGATCCGAGAAAATCAGCAAACTACACTGGTTTTGTTACCATCATAACTATTGATGAGAAAGGAGAAAAACAGGAAGCAAAAGGGAATTAGACATTAGTTTCATAAACTGGGAAGCATAAACCTGCTTGCTTCACCAGGAAGCTACAGCTTTATCCACTCCAGGGAACCACAGCATTGCACTCTGCCAAGGGAATTAACACTCCTCCCCTCCCCTCTCTGGCACCAGATTGTTGGGGCGCTCAGGGGGAGATGCTGAACCATAGAGGCCTATCAGTCTAACTAGGGGATGTAAACCCATTTAAAGTCTGTGCAAGCTTGGGAAATTGACTGGTTCTTTTGAAAAAGCACCTGGTGTTTTTGTTTTTAAATTATGCCCTGGCCAGTATGGCTCAGTTGGTTGGAGCGTCATCCCATGACCAAAGAGTTGAGAGTTCGATTCCTAGTCAGGGCACCAACCTAGGTTGTGGGTTTGATCCCCAGTTCAGGTGCATCCTGCAGATAACCGATCAATGCTTCTCTCTGGCATCAATATTTCTCTCTCTGAAAGCAATGAAAAAAATGTCCTCGGATGAGGATAAAAAATTGTTTTTAAACATCTTTATCCTTTGGAGATACATACACAAATATTTATGTTTTAAATATTTAAATTTGATGAATGGAGCTTTCCTTTAAAATAATGAATGGAGCCCCGGCTGGTGTGGCTCAGTGGATTGAGTGCCAGCCTGAGAACCAAAGGATCACTTCACCAGTTCAATCCCCAGTCAGGGCACATCCTTGTGTTGCAGGCCAGGCTCCCCTGGCGCTCAAGAGGCAACCACACATTGATGTTTCTCTCCCTCTCTTCTCCCTTCCCTTCCCCTCTCTAAAAATAAATAAATAAAATCTTTAAAAGATAAAATAAAATAATGAGTGGAGACCGTGTGTAGAAGTATAACTGAAATAAGATTGGACCTGGGTGTTAGGTACATGGCAATTTATTACATTTTCCTCTATACTTGCAAACTGCCCATGAAGTATTAAAAAAAAAGGCTACCACCAATTCTGAAGAGAATTTCAAATAGGAATTCCAAAAACACTGAGTATCTGAAATCTTCCTAAAGTGTATAAATGCAAATTTTTAAAAACATATCAGAACAAAAATCTAACTGAACAGTCTCCTAATTTCTCAACATAGTATATTAAGGTCACATTTTGTATATTAATTAAAAATGCTTTGAAACCTAAAGAAACAGAGAGAGAGAGAGGTGACAAGGAAGTAGATGAACCTACACAGAAAAACAACAGTAATTAGAACAGACTAACCTTCATAGTACTTTATGCCTTTTGTAAAACTTACAGGTTGCCTTGAATGCTAGCTATTATACTATCCCCAATTAGACAGGAAGGCAATAAAAACAGGAACCAAGGGCAGAAACCTTATGATCACCTAATCAGTAGCAGATGCAAATTCAGCAACAACTTCTACCATCCCATTGACAAGCAAAGCTGATTGGCTAAGCTGGTGGTTTTTTGCTCCCTTGTCTCTCTTTGTGGGACCCACCTAGTAATGCATGCTAGGGCGTAGGAGACACATGCTTCAAAGATAGAAGAGGGCAACTGCACAATTAAAGATGTATGAGGAGCTGCACTCACCAAAAGAGAAGTAACTAGCCACATGTAGCTATTTAAATTTAAATTAATTAAAATTAAATAAAATTAAAATTTTAATACCTCAATCAAACTTATTGTTTGATAGCCATATTTAAAGTACTCAAGAGCCAAAAATTACTAATGACTATCCTACTGGGCAGCATAGATGTAGGACATTTCCAAGGTCTATTGGACAGCACTGGCCTAGAATTTAAAATGTAACTAAATTGGAATTTAACCTAGAATCCTAGGCATATTTACCTCCATGCTACTTGCCTGGCAGCAGGGACTGGGAGCCAGGCCACTAGTTAGTGTTCAAGGAAATAAAGGAAATGAGTAATTCTAGAACCTAGAAAAGTATTGTGGATTCCCAGAGAGAAAAAAAAAGCAGAATCATAGCATGTGGTTTTCACTGGCATTCAATAGACACCAGAGCCCAAGGATAAAGAATAAGGATGAAATAATACCCCACTTTGGAAAGCAGATCTTAAAGTGTCTTAGACACACAGCGATGGGAGAAAGGCTTTCCTCCCTTCAATCCAAACAGGTATTGTCTATAAGACTCCTGCTAAGACAATGGAAGAGAAAAATCAAAAGCACTGAGGGTAGGGGCACTGCCTCTCTCACAACAGGTCCTTAATATGTTGTAACCTGTATGAGCAAAAATCTAAGATAGCAAGAATGACACGAGAGTATCCTGCAATAATTTCTAAGGGGGCATTTTATATTTTTGAAGAAGCAAGTGTTTCCATTCTCTGAATTAGAAGGAAAAAGAAAAAAAGCAAAAAAAAAAAAAGTAATCTGGGAAAGCATATCATAACAAAATATATTTGAAAAGAAATTTTAAAAACTAGAAACAGCATCTGACCCACACAATACTTCTAACCAAACTCTAACCCAGTTGAGTCACACAGCATACCGAGTATTTGTCACAAGCCTACATGAAGACTTCATAAGGCACAGACTCAATGTAGGATTCCATCTGGGACAGATATGGCAGGCCTATACACATATGTAAGTGATAAATCTAACTAGGAAGAGTAAACAATGATTATTACTTAATGGCACATTCATTAAAAAATATTTTTTAAAAACAGACTTTTAAAGGTGTAATTATCCTACATTCTTTTTGGAAAAATGCATAATGTGACTGTGTTCTAGGGAACTACTGTAGATAAGTTCTATACCAAATGCAAATCGCAGAGAGCTGAGTTTTACATCTATAAGGTAGAAATACACTCATATTGAGGCTCATATTTTGATAGCAATTCTAATGACAAACATCACAGTTAGTGAGGCAGTAGTGAACAGTTTAACCACACACTGTTCAACCACTCTAGTTATAGCAGACAGGTGATGATTTTGGTGAATGTCAGAGGTCATCTATATATTCAATTAGTATATTTGATTTCTATATGAACATTTAACTGTATCTACGCCGCTTTTCTAAGTTCTACATGTACTTTATTCTCCGTTATGCTTTTCATTTTTCTATACAACTTAACAATAAAATAATCTTTGTACTAAAACTTTTTTCCCTACCTCTTTCATGAAGCAAAAAGAATGTTCGTAAGCCATTTATCTACAACAATACCTCTGGTGCTGTGATTATACTGACATCTAGTGGCACTAGAAAAGACACCAGACTGCAAAACACGAATTTTTTTTTTTTTTTTTTTTTTTTTGCTGGTACTGCTAACTTATTCTATGTGACTTCTTCAGAGTTTTTAATTTTCTAATACTTTACCCATATCCAAGACAGTAGAACTATTAAAGTACTACATGAACTCCACTGACAGAATACATTAGTTGCAACCCTTACTTTGGCAAAATGACTGGCAAGGACGTATAATTAGTTAAAGAATGTCACTAGGTACGTAGGGCTGTCTGTAGTTACTCATTTCAAAATTAAAGTTTATAATCAGAATGTTTATAAAGTAGAGCTTTTCCACCAAGGATATATATGAAATTTCAAACCATTCTATATATTCAGATAGATTCCTATAATGAATCTTAGCCATGAATCTTTAATCTAAAATATAGTATTTCATTGATACTTAATTTTTTTCTAAGATTATAATAAAAAGTTACATTTCTTTCTTATAAAGTACCTCATGTCTGTCCACTGACTAACAATCTTAAAAGATAGGAAAATCCATGACCTCATGTCCAAAATTCATTATGATAAATTTGACAAAAAGTGTGGCGAATGCCCCAATCCAATTCTACATGTTGCCACAGACAATATGGCATGACTCATGGTTTCTGACAGAGAAAAGTCTAATGGCTAATTAGACATCAGAAACCTTTCTGGACTTCCAGCCAAGATGGAGGCGTAGGCGGATACACTGCGCCTCCTCTCACAACCAAGATTAAGGACAACAAAAATATAGAACCAAAAAAAAAAAACCCAACCAGAACAGATAGAAAACTAAATTCTACGGAAGTCCGACAATGATTCACCCAGACCGGTAAGAGGGGCGGAGTCAGCAGCCGGCAGAAAGGGGTTGTGCAGGAAGAAGCAGTAGCTGGTGGTCCCAGGCACGCAGGAGACAGTTACTGAGCGCAGGAAGACAACGAGCAGACCAAGTGAGGCGCACAAGGTGGCTGACCACAGTCACACATTCGCATACAGATAGGCCAGGCGAAAATGGGCAGCTAGACAGACTGCGCAGCGCAGGGCCCCAGCGCCAGGAATAAAGCCTAAAGGGCACTGATTGAGAACACTTTGTGGGGGTAGGGGTGCCAGGAGAGAGTCCCAGCCTCACTGGAGAGTTCATTGGAGAGACCCACGGGGTCCTAGAATGTGCACCAGCCCACCCACACAGCAATCAGCGCCAGAAGGGCCCAATTTGCTTGGGGAAAGCGGCAGAAGAGACTGGAATCTGAGGGAGAACAGAGCAGGCACCACTGTTCCTTCTCGGACCCTGGCCCCACATCCAGCATCACAACCCAGCAACTGGGTCCCCTAGCCCTGGTGAAGGCCTAAGGCTCCGCCCCTCACTATGTAACAGCCGTGACCAGACAAAAAGAAAAAGAAAAAAAAAAAAACAAGGATGGCTCAAACAGGAGAACAGACTGGGGCCCCAGAGCTAATTCATCTAAGCGACCAAGAGGTAGCCAACCTATCAGATGCACAGCTCAAAGCACTGGTAGCTAACCTATCAGAAGCACAGTTCAAAGCTCTGGTGATTAGGAAGCTCACAGAATTGGTTGATTTTGGTCACAAATTAGAGGAACAATAAGTGAAATAAAGGAAAATGCACAGGGAACCAATAAAGATGGGAGGAAAACTGGGACTCAAATCAATCGAGTGGACCCAGAAGGAAGAAAGAAACAACCAAACAGAAAAGAAGGAAGAAACAAGAATTCAAAAAAATGAGGAGAGGCTTCGGAGCCTCCAGGACATCTTTAAACATCCCACCATCCAAATTATAGGGGTATCAGAAAAAGAAGAGGAAGAGCAACAAGTGGAAAACTTATTTGAACAAATAATAAAGGAGAACTTCCCCAATCTGGCAAAGGAAATAGACTTCCAGGAAGTCCAGGAAGCTCAGGGAGTCCCAAAGAAGGTGGACCCAAGGAGGAACACATCAAGGAACATCATAATTACATTAGCCAAGATTCAAATCAAGGAGAGAATTCTAGAAGCAGCAAAGGATAAAGGGACAGTCACCTACAAAGGAGTTCCCATCAGACTGTCAGCTGATTTCATAAAAGAAACCTTACAGGCAAGAAGGGGCTAGAAAGAAGTATTCCAAGTCATGAAAGTCAAGGACCTACATCCAAGATTGCTCTATCCAGCAAAGCTGTCATTAGAATGAAAAGGAAGATAAAGCTCTTCTCAGGTAAGGTCAAGTTCAAGGAGTTCATCATCACCAAGCCCTTATTATATGAAATGTTAAAGGGACTTCTCTAAGAAAAAGAAGATAAAAAAATAGGACAGTAAAAAGACAGCAAACTCACAGATATTAACAACCACACCTAAAACAAAAGCAAACTAAGCAAACAAGTAGAACAGGAGCAGAAACACAGAAAGGAAGATCACATGGAGGGTTAGCAACAGGGGAGTGGGAGGAGGAGAGAGGGAGAAAAGGTACAGAGAATAAGTGGCATAGATAGTGGGTAGAAAATAGACAGGGGGAGGGCAAGAATAGTGTGGGAAATGTAGAAGCTAAAGAACTTATGACACATGGACATGAACTAAGAGGGGAATGTGGGTGGGAGGGGGTGTGCAGGGTGGAGGGGAGTGATGGGGGAGAAATGAGACAACTGTAATAGCATAATCAATAAAATATAATTAAAAAAAAACCTTTCTGTAATTATCCATTCCCATTTTTGAAGCATTCACATAACAGCATTCTCTTAATGGGAGCCACCTCTGTAGGTATAATCCCCATAGTATAACTTACAGAAATAAATAATTACACTGAGGAATCCCTATCAGAGAAAAAGTACATGGCAAACTACCCTTAATCCCTGGGACTCCTATTTAAATAAGAACAACACTTCTATTTCAGCCATACTAACCAGTGCTAATCACATAATTGGCCAGCAGCAATAATTATTATGAAGAATGAAGAGACAACTGAATTAACTAGGCAGTGATCCAGTTTGATGGCCACACAAATTGTACAGCAGTGCTACTCAATATCATTCATAGACTGGCTGTCAATCTGCAAACTGTTACCAGTCCTCAGTGAGGTAAGAAGTTTTGTACAGAATGTAAATCAATTATGTCCCTGAGCACACTGTTTAGTTCAGCTGACATTTTTCTTGAAACATGAGTTCTTTGATGAAGGAAGCAGTACACTGATTTATATTCTGGCTCAAGCCCCTTATATCAATACACTGACATTTTGAGTAGCACTGCTCTATGATACCTAATGGAAACAAGGACTGCACTGAATGGGTGGGATGGTGGGGTGGTGAGGAGGAACTCACCCAGGTCTATTTCTACCATATACTAGAATATTAAATTATTGCAAACTACTGAGATCAAGAATTTTTGTTTTACTTTAAAATTAATATGGACTTCCCATTTTAATATTGTGGCATAAAGTAAGAATTCCCCCATATTCTTCTTAGAAAGCTTCCAAAAGTAATTAATCCAAAATCAGCAAAGAAGAAATAAAAACACTCTCTCCATTATTAGCAAAACTAGAATCCAGCTAAAACTACAGATCAAAATAGGTAAAAAGAACTTTGTAAAAGAACGGAGGTCAATCCTGGGTACTCGAAGGAGAAAGGGGTGGGAAGATGTCTCAGCTGGATATCTCAGAAAGAGCTGACAAAGTAAACTTCTCAAAGGTGAGAGGCTCCCTCTGAGATGCGAAACTTAAATTCTCAGCGAAGGATAGATTCATGGGCTGACAGCAAAACTCTGGATCCAATTTTAGTCTGAAAGTCAGAAGCACAGGGTCTATACAAAGAATCACACAAAGAAGCTGTATTTGCAAGAGTAGCTGGTCTCTGCTACTACAGAAAGGAAGCTGCGCTGCAAAGCCCACAGTTGCCTATGCCCATTGACTAGTGAAAGATAGTGGCTAAATAAACTCACACCCAAAAACCTTCGTCAAAAGGAAAACTAGCTAGTCAGGAATATGGCTATAGCTCCCTACCACTTACAACCTGAAAATAGCCCCGCCTAGAATGGCTGAGTTGCCTGGAGCACTGTCCCATAAGCCTAAAGGTTGCGGGTTCAATTCCTAGTCAAAGCACACACATGCCTAGACTGTGGGTTCAGTCCCCAGTCTCTCATTGATGTTATGAAGAAATGTCCTCAGGTGAGGAGAGAAATAAATAAAAAAAAATGAAAACAAAATCTGAAAATAGCTGATTGAGCACAAACTCATGTTTCCCGATGAGTCACCACAAAGGAACAAGTATGCATCTATACAAAGGTATATAAAGAAAGTTATAGGAAAAACTATTAGTAGACCTTTCAAAAAAACCTCTTATCATAAAAATAATGCCACAAAGGGAATAGAAATTGTGCCTAAACCTTCTGCTATGCATCTTTAAAAGAAAGATATTAACTTAGTGAAAAAAAGCACAACACTGGGATATATAAGTCCTCAAATAACAGATAACTAGATGACAGAAAACAATGGGCAACTTTAGATAGACCTGGAAAGAACACAACAATCACAGGACTGCGAATGGAACTGGAAGAAATACTAGAAAGAACAGACATTTCCAAAAAGAAACAAAGAACATTTAAAAAAACAGGAAAGTTAAGTGAAAATAAAGACAAAGATGATTAGAGAAAAAACAGTAGATATGAAAAACAGGATACCCAGCATATGCATAACTAGAGCCCAAGAAGATCTTCATAATAATAGAACAAATATGTAAAGATATAATTCCAGAAAGACTTAGCAAAATAAAGAAAATCTGAATCTATATATTGAGAGGGTGTACCATGTCTCAGAGAAAACTGGTGCAGAACAGACATGGAAAAATACTGTCACATACACAAAAAAAGAAGCAAATTAGGTTGGTCTTAAACTTTAATTCTAAAACATAATATATTACCACTAAAAATTATATACCTAATCAAACTTCTGTATAAAACCAAATATAAAATCATTATTCAATTATGAAGAGGCAAGAATGCAGGGAATATTATTTCCATAGCTCCTTTTAGAGATCTCTACTAAAGGAAGAATTTAGTTAACCAAGCAAGGCTGGAAAAATCATGGCAAAATAACTGGTGGTGAACTTCGGAGCTATTTAACCATACAGCTAAGAATAAAATGAAGGAATTAAAATGCCAGAACAGGATGCAAAATGTTAACTCCACTGACAATGCATACATAACACAACTAACAAAAGTTGGAAAGAGAGGAAGAAAAATAATTACATAACAACAATATAAAGAAACTTATTTCCTCATCTTTAAAAGCTACAAATTTAAACCTATCAATCAAGCATGACTAATAAAATGACTGTATAAATATATTTAATTGTATGAAGGTAAATATAAGAAAGACAGTAAATACCTTAGCTTCCTAACTGCTTACATTAAGGAACAAAAAGATAGTCTTAAAACATAGAAGAGTATACTATAAAATAATAAGTTACATCAAGAAACATAAAACCATATAAAATAGATAAAAGTAAATAGAACATAAAATTAACATTTTTAAAATGTAACTTGTAGTGAATGCTATACTTTTTTGATCCAGGGAAACTCAAATGTGTATTTTCAAGAACTAATATGACCTCAAGTAAAAAGTTTGTTACAATCCTTAAGATGATTTGCCTCTCCACTAAAAATCTAAAACTAAATCACTCCAAATATAAAGTTTAATTGATATAATATATATAAAGTATATGAATACTAAACTCCCAAATTCTTAGCACCTCCAAAAACAATACTATATGATCATTTCACCAGAGAACAGTGAAAAGTACAACAGATGATGGTTTGTTCGCTTCTGGAACACATCAGCAGAGTGAGAGTTAAAGGACTGCCACATGAGCTGAAGTATAACATTTTTATAGTTAAATACTGAAATAGGCAGTCTCACATAACACTGTTTCTAAAACACTTTGTTCTCATTAAACATTACTGCTATGTTTAACATTGAAGGTTACACAGAATAAGCAGAGACTCAGAAGAACAAAAAATGAAAAATAATCCATCAAAAGTCAGAACTGCATGCTGTGCAGTTCCCACAGAAATTGTTTCATGAAGTCACACTGGATTGGACTTGAGCCTCCAATTTATCAGTGTTGTTTTATACACAGCAAAATAAAGAGAAAATCTATTTCCTATATAATTAGCTGGATTTTCACTTAGAATCTGCTATATTTATAAATAAGGATATTCTTATTTCCAAAGCAATTTTACAAATCTATCCTTAGAATATTTACTATATTTGCGTTTATGAGACAAGGAAAAGAAAGTGTGGAAAAGAGGAGACAGGGGCAAAATAAATAAGGGTGCAGGCTCCTTATTAAAACATAAACTTTAAATTGCATGCTAATCAGAAAATATTCTAAAAGGATAATTTTCACGTGGAAAAACAAGCAGTTACCTGAAGTTCCCTTTTCTTGTGGGTTTTCTAATTTCTTACGGCCATCAAACTAAAGAGTTCTCTTCTGAACTCATTTTTGTGAAAATTTTGATGAGTTGTGTACAGGGGAAAATGTTGCCATTATAAACTGTGGAGCAGTAAATGTTTTAACTTTGCATTTAACTTTCAGTTCCATCATAATCACCCATCACTGATATCAGTGACTCTTCCAGTCATCTGGCAAGTTTCCATAGTTTTGTACTCATTTTTTATCCCTTGATCCTCTGGTTTTATATTTATAGCTCCTAGCAACAGTCTAGGTAGTAACTGGGCCATCGGGACAGGTACTACAACATGCACGTGAATATAGCCTCCTTCAGGGAAAAGGGACAACACAGACCGAAGTTTCAGCAAAGAAGACCTCTATAGATGGGGAAGGAAGCTATAATAGATGAGCAATCTCCTTTTCTCATTTTAAGTCCACCTGGTCTAGCCACTCTTTCTCACCTAGAGATTATCATCTACAGTCTTGCAAACTTGAAGTGTTCTGGATTTTGTTTTAAGAAAAGACTCTCTTCCATTATAGATTAAAACACGGATTGCTATGGTTATTTAAAAGAGTAGAAAGACACAGGAAGCGAAGTAAGTTGCTAAAGTTTGTCATATTATTTATGGACAGAGCACACAACAGAGCCCAGATTACCTAACTAAAAAGCCATATGTCTGTCCATTCTTTGACATTATGTTCCTGCAAAAACTAAGACAGTACTTCTCCATTTAAAAAAATGCTCTGATCTACTTCCAAACAAGGACCTGATATAATTGATGCA
Source organism: Anoura caudifer (assembly GCA_004027475.1). Lineage (NCBI taxonomy): Eukaryota > Metazoa > Chordata > Mammalia > Chiroptera > Phyllostomidae > Anoura > Anoura caudifer. The sequence goes on from PVKU01010250.1 coordinate 44,494, forward strand.
ATACTTGCATATGTAAAAGTACTATATGACTACATCTCTTTGGTTTAAACACCCTGCTTGAATCAAATTATTTTTTGTTATTAACCAACACAAAACAACTACAATGGTAAATTTGCTACCAAAGAAACAACTACATAAATCCTACTGTTAAAAATAAGTAATTAAAGGTCATTCATGGGTTTGAATTACATTAGTGACTCTTCCTTATCATAAAAAAAATTACAAATTAACTATATTATAAAATATAAATCACTAAAAACTCTGAATCTCTAATTTTCTCCATATACCTATATAAGTAAACAATATTAAATTTCATAAATGGGACTATTACATTTTGAAAGTATAAAATAAGTGACCAAAGTAGCATTTTTCAAACGGTCCCATGAAATATTACTGTTCTTTGTGTTTGACAAAGAAATACAAGATTATGGTCAAATACATTTCAAAATGCTGGGTTAGAGTCAAGACAAGTGTTGTTTTATTTTTATTATTTTATTTTTTTTGACAAGTGTTGTTTTATGAGAGGCCTCTTCAGAGAGACCTTCATTCTTTCATTCAACAAATAATTTAGTGAATGCATACCACATACCAAGCACTGATCTGGGTTTGAGAGTTACAACAGTGAGTAAAATAAATAAAATGTCTGTTCTCATGGAACATTCCTTCTAGTGGAAGGGAGAGTCAATAAACACAAAAGCTAATATATAAAATAACTGCAGTCAGTGATAAGAGCTATAAAATACTAATATAAGATACAGAGTACAGAAGATACTTCAGACGGGGTGAACACATTAAGCTAGAAGGCTAATGTTTTTGTTTTTCTACATTAGGGAATATAGTACATAGTATTGCCTAACATATGTTCATCAAAAACCCTTTTATCAACAAACATCTATTAACAGTTCAGTGAATCAATTCAGGAAATGCTATTCTAAACAATACACAGACAATAGCAGGATCAAGACTCAAATACACCTTGTCTGACCCTAAATACAGTGTTTCTACAATTTCCTCCATCTGTAAAAGGGAAATAATAAGTGTATGTATCTCAGAGAATTGTAGTGAAAACTGAACGAGGTAATCCATGTAAAATACCTGACACAGGGCTTAGTATACACTCTACTCAAAAACCATTATTGTTATAATTAATACATCACTCTAGAGGCACATGATGTCTTCCTCTGTCATCCAGGGTGACTTATTTTTCCCTCCTTTAATATCTTAAACATTTCCGTCTCTTTTTACAGGACTTAATTCATTACATTCACTTCTCTATAGATTCCTTAAAGACAGCAACTAGAATAGAGATTGCATATAGCTGGGCCTCAGTGAAAGCTTACTATGTTGTACAGAATATCCAACATGAGTTGGATGTGGGAAAAAAAGAAATTTTATATAAAAAAAGCAATCTCCCCTATGGAAAACTCAAACCATATTACATCAAGACTTCTACAAAATATCTTCATAGTGATACATTTCACATATTCAAAATACTTTTGTATATTAACATTACCAGTAACGGGTCATATTCTTCCTGATAAGATACACTAAGATATCATTTTACTTTGTGGTATTCCTGTCAGGAATGCATAACCTGAACTCTAGCAAGAAAAAACATCAGAAAACCCAAATTGAAAGATATTCTAAAAATAAATGGCCTAAACTCTTCAAAAATTTTTAAATTATAAAAGATAAAGACTGAAAAACTTTAAAATTACAGTAGGCTGAAGAGTCATAAGAACTAAATGTTAACAAGTGATCATGGATAGGATCCTGAATAATGTCTTTTTGCTATAAAGGACATTAGTGGAACAACTGGTAAACTGTATAAGACATATACATAAAATACTGTATCAATGTTAACTTCCTGATTTTGATCATGGCAGTTATATAAGTAAATTTCATTACTTTTATGAAGTTCACATTGAAGTATTTGTGGGTAGAGAAGAATTATATCTACAGTTTAATCTCAAAGGGTTAAATACCACATGGATAAATAGTACAGAGAAATAAAATGATAAAGTGAATATGGCAAAAGAACAATATTTGGGTGAAAGGTATCTAAGAATCCTTTAGCACTATTACTGAACACTTCTGTAAATCTGAGATTATTTCAAAACAAAATGTCTAAACACTAGACTAATTGGGTAGAAAAGGAAGGATGGCAAATAATCACATGAAAAGATGCTCAACATCATCAGCTATCAGGAAAAAATGCAAATTAAAACCATAATGAAAACCATTTAATCAAATCCCTATTAAATTAAAATGTAAAAACAAAAAACAAAAATGTGTCAATACCAAGTGTTGGTGAAAATGTGGGGCAACTGAAACCCTCAAACATTACTGGAGGGAATACAAAATGATAGTCACTAGTCAATTTATGAGAAACTTCCAAATGGCAGCACCCGCCGGAATGTCTTCTGGAGCCAGCGTGAATGCCCTACAGTGCCTGGTGAAGCAGCTCAAGCTGGAGGCTGCCATAGAGAGGATCAAGGTCTCTCAGGTGGTTGCAGGGCTTCAACAATACTGCCTGAATGCCTGCAAGGATGCCCTGCTGATTGGCGTGCAAGCAGGAAGCAATCGCTTCAGGGAGCCCAGATTATGGGCTTTGAACACTGGACACTGGACACTCTGAGCAATGGAAAGAAGTTCACCAAGGAATGCCTTCAGGCACAAAGTGATAAATGACTACCTCCGAGACTCAAGAAAATATTTTTCTTGATTTTTGTAAGTTTGAAGACTGTTTTTTTTGTTTTTTTTTTAGATTTTATTTATTTTATCATTAGAGGGGAAGGGAAGGAGAGAGGGACAGAAATATCAACGTGTGGTTGCCTCTCATGCGTCCTCTGCCAGGAACTGGCCTGACTCCAAGCATGTGCCCTGACTGGGAATCAAACCGCGATCTTTTGGTTCACAGGCCTGCGCTCAATCCACTGAGCTATACCAGCCAGGGCAAGAAGACTGTTTTATTTGTAACACTAAATATAGAAGCTATTTCTTGCCAAACTTGTTAGGAATGATTAATGTGCTGTGTATTAGATCTCCCCATTCTGTGTACAAAGCAGATCTGATCTTTGTCTTCTTAAGTTCCTCTACTTTATAGTTGTGGTTGTACTTTTAAAAAAATACATTATTTCATGTCTTTAAAAAACTTAAAATATGACCTACAGAACACTGAAATGATTAAAAACAAAGTAACATGGAAATCTTACAACCTAAGTGAATTCTTAATGTCATGTTTTACTTTGATGATGTACCTTTAATTTGAGATACTTAAAAGGATACTTGTGTTTGTAATAATCTTCCAAGAGCTTAGAAATAAAATTTCTGCTTAATTCATCATTCTCTGACAGCAGAAAAAAAAGAAACTTCCAAATTGTTTTCCAAAGTTAAACATACACTGACCACACGACCCAACAATCCTAAGTATTAATCCAAGAGAAATAAAAACTTATATGCGAACAAAACCTACACTCAAATGTTTGCAGTAATTTACTCATAATCCCCAAACAATGAAAACAATTCAAATGCCTATCACCTAATAAATCAATGATATATGCAACAATATAAATATCAAGAGCATTATGCTAAGTGAAAGTAGTCTCAGAGATTACATATGTTATAATATTCCACATGTATTTATGATATTCTGCAAAAAAGCAAATTACAGGAAAGAAAACAGACAAGTAGTTGTCAAGGGCAAGGGGAGGCAGGAAAGGTTGATTAAAATAGGCAGTATGATGGAATTTGGGAGATGATGTAATTGTTTTGTGTCTTAATTGTTGTTGCCTTTACACAATTTTATACATACATAAAAATCATAGAACTGTACACAAAAAAGAATAAAGTTCACGGTATATAAATTTTAAAAATCTATATTTTTAAATTGATGAGGAAAAAAGTACTTTCATACATATCTCATTTTATCACCAGCCCAATAAAGACTACGTAGGTACTATTGCTCTTATTTCATAAGTAAGGACATTGAAACATTCAGTAAATATATGAACGTACAAGTTACATGTGGTGGGACTAAAACTAGTTCAGATGTACTAACTCTCAACAAATATTTTATTCTCCTAATTTTCTCATCTTCCATTCAACTTAATGTCCCTGAAGACAAGGTCACAGGGAGGGAAGGGAAAAAATGAGACAGGTACTGGAAATGTGCCCTTTAGGACCTGGCTTTTGTCCTCAAGGAATTAAAAAAATAGTCCATAATTGAAGAAGTCTGAATAGTGATTCATATAGGCAACAAATTAACTGGCATTAAAGGATTAGCTGGTAATTTCTTTCATAAAATCTTCTTAATATCTTAATGCTAAGAAAAAGCAAAAAAGCAAACATAAAATACTCTACCTGGTCTTCAGAACAACATTAAGAACAATAATGATGATGACAATTCAGGATAGATTTTACAACTTTAAATAAACGTTTAAAAATATTCCCAGATGCTATCACCTAAGGGTGAAAAATAAGAAAGGAGCCTTTAAAAATACCTTTTTGATTTCTGAATCAAAGTGGTAGTATTATATTTGACAAAGAACATACTTTAAGTACAACAGCATGGTGAGAGCTGGATTAAGCTTAGTTCCTTCGGCAAAAAAAAAATTAAGAATAAAAAGTTGCATCTGTACCATAAATAGTGTATCTCACCTACAAACAGTGGCGTGGTTTCCTCTAAAGTGGTTGCATTAGGATCTGCCCCAGCTTCTAAAAGAATCTGTACAACCTTCCAATGTCCTCGACTTGCAGCAAAATGTAATGCAGAGAAGCCCTCAAAAGTCTTTGTCCTAATGTAGTTTTCAGATGAATCTATGAAATAAAATACCATCAATTAGAAGCTATCAATTTTAATTCTTGGAATTAGAAAGCAAAGATTTTAAGAAATATTAAAGCATAATTATAAATAGGAAGTCTCATAGTTTAAAACAATCTGAAAAATCAAAAAATGTTCTACAGGGGTCACAGTGTGAACATCTCTCTGGTATTCTTAACACAAAAATTCTGCCCACACACTCATTTCCTCTTCTCTAATTTTTGGAGGGCAAGGGAAAGGAAGCAGCAGGAGTTGAAAGGTAACACAAAAGTAGAATCTGAAGAGGATGCAGCACCAAAGATTTGCTTAAGCAAGATTTATTGAAGTATTAACAACTTTGACTTTTTTATTTCTATACATCCATGAAAGAAATGGTCTCATCTCTAGCATTACTTCTTGCTATTCAACTAGAAACATTAAGGTAGTTTAAAACACTCCACTTCTGGACTTCTGGCCAAGATGGAGGCATAGGTAGACACACTGTGCCTCCTCACACAACCAAAAGAAGGACAACAACAATTTAAGAACAAAAAACAACCAGAACTGACAGAAAACTGAATTGTATGGAAGTCCGACAAACCAAGGAGTTAAAGAAGACGCATTCATCCAGACCGCTAGGAGGGGCAGAGATGGGCAGCCAGGCTGACAGGACTCACAGCAAGGTGGCAGCTGGAGGACCAGGGCAGGCAAGGGAGGGGCTGGTGGACCCAGCCAGGCAGTGGATTGCAGTCGGGGCAGTCCCACATTCGAGCATAGATAAACCAGGAGGAACAGCTGAAAAACAGGATGGACTGCGCAACCCAGGGTCCCAGCTCAGGGAAATAGAGCCTCAAACCACTGATTGAAAACACCTGTGGGGGTTGAGATGCTGGGAGAAACTCCCAGCCTCACAGGAGAGTTTGTTGGAGAGACCCACAGGGTCCTAGAATGTACACAAACCCACCCACATGGGAATCAGCACCAGAAGGGCCCACTTCACTTGTGGGAAGCGGGGGAAGTGACTGAAATCCAGCAGAGAGCAGAGCAAGCGCCATTGTTCCTTCCCCCACATACAGTATCAAAACACAGCCATGTGGGTTGCCCCACCCTGGTGAACACCTAAGGCTCCACCCCTCACTACCTAACAGGTGCATCAAAACAAAAAAAAATGGCCCAAATGAAAGAACAGATCAAAGCTCCAGAAAAAATACAACTAAGCAACGAAGAGATAGCCAACCCATCAGATGCACAGTTCAAAACACTGGTAATCAGGATACTCACAGAATTGGTTGAATTTGGTCACAAATTAGATGAACAAATGAAGGCTACGCTAAGTGAAATAAAGGAAAATGTACAGAGAATCAAAAGTGATGGGAAGGAAACTGGGACTCAAATCAACAGTGTAGACCAGAAGGAAGAAACATCCAGTCAGAAAAGAATGAAGAAACAAGAATTCAAAAAAAATGAGAAGAGGCTTACGAACCTCCAGGACATCTTTAAATGTTTCAACATCCAAATTATAGGGGTACCATAATAGGGAAGAGGAAGAGCAACAAGTGGAAAAGTTATTTGAACAAACAATAAAGGAGAACTTCCCCAATCTGGCAAAAGAAATAGACTTCCAGGAAGTCCAGGGAGCTCACAGAGTCCCAAAGAAGTTGGATCTAAGGAGGAACACACCAAGGAACATCATAATTACATTAGCTAAGATTAAAAATAAGGAAAGAATCTTAGAAGCAGCAAGAGAAAAGAAAACAGTTACTTACAAAGGAGTTCCCACATGACTGTCAGGTGATTTCTCAAAAGAGACCTTACAGGCAAGAAGGGGCTGGAAAGAAGTATTCCAAGTCATGAAAGTCAAGGACCTACATCCAAGATTGCTCTATCCAGCAAAGCTTTCATTTAGAATGGAAGGGCAGATAAAGCACTTCTCAGATAAGGTCAAGTTAAAGGAGTTCATCATCACCAAGCCCTTATTGTATGAAATGTTGAAGGGATTTATCTAAGAAAAAGAAGATAAAAAATATGAGGTGTAAAATGACAGCAAACTCATAATTATTAACAACCACACCTAAAACAAAAATAAAAACAAACTAAGCAAACAAGTAGAACAGGAGCAGAAACACAGAAAGGTAGATCACATGGAGGGTTATCAACAGGGGAGTAGGAGGGGGAGACAGATGGAAAAGGCACAGAGAATAAGTAGCATAGATGGTAGGTAGAAAGTAGACAGGGGGAGGGCAAGAATAGTGTGGGAAATGTAGAAGCCAAAGAACTTATATATTCAGGACACATGGACATGAACTAAAGGAGGGGAATGTGGGTGGGAGGGGGTGTGCAGGGTGGAGGGGAGTGAAGGGGAAATGGGACAACTGTAATAGCATAATCAATAAAATATATTTTTAAAAAACTCCACTTCTGGGTATGTGTGCAAAGAAAACAAAAACATTAATTCAAAAAATATATGTACCCTTATGTGCACTGCATTTTTACAGCAGCAAGATATAGAAACAACCCAAGTGTCCACTGAATAGGTAATGAAGATGTGGTATATATGTACTACACGCACCCATGCACACATAGTGCTACTACTGAGCCATAAAAAAGAATGAAATCTTGCACTTGGGATAACATGAATGGACCTTGAGCGTATTATTCTAAGTGAAATAAGTCAGACAGAGAAACACCATAGGATTTTACTTATAAGTGAAATCTTAAAAACAAAACAAATGAACAAATAAAACAGAACTTATTAATACAAAGAACAGATTACTAATTGCCTGAGGGAAGAGGGATTGGGGGTGGGCAAAAATAGGTGAAGGGGATCGAGAGATACAAACCTCCAGTTATAAAATAAGTAAGTCATGAGTATGTAATGTAAAAAACAAAACAAAACATAACCAAAAAAACCTTCCTTGTCTAACATAAAACTACAGTCTATTACTTAATGAAGACTGCATTGCAAAGTAATAAAATGTATTCCAAAGAAATCAAACAGTAGTATATAATTCATAGAGAACTTAAAAGTTCACTTACTTTAAAGTTTCTGAAGTTTATTTGTTAATAAAAATCTCAATGTTCTGGTAACTTTCAAATTATGTAAATAATGTTTACATTAAAATTTTGTAACTCCACAGCAAAAGATACCGTATTTTTCAGACTATAAGATGCACTCCCCCCCAAATTGGGGGGAAATGGGGGTGTGTCTTATAGTCCGAATGTAGCTTACATGGTTTGCTGGGGGGGTGGCAGGGCTGGCATCCTATGTTATTAAATATTTTAACACATATTTTGCTTCAAAATTTTTTTCCTATTTTCCTCCTCTAAAACCTAGGTGTGTGTTAAGGTCTGGTGCATCTTATAGTCCGAAAAATTCGGTAATACTGAAAAGTGACTTTCTTATCTTTGCTTCTAAAACAATAAAACTCTATTCCAACAATAGAAGGATGGAGTTTTAAGGTGAATGGTGAAGGCATTTCTGAGAGCTGTAATAAAAAAATGTTTAATACTTTAAATAATATTTTCTGGAATACCATAATTAAAACTAATGCTCCTAGGTATTACACTACCTGATTTCAAACTACACAAAAGGCCACAGTAATCAAGATAGTATAAAAACAGACATACTGGTCAATAAAACAGAATAAAGAATTTACAAAAAATCTATGCCTATATGGTCAATTAATATTTGACAAAGGAGGCAAGAATATACGATGGGATAAAGACAGTCTATTCAATAAATGGTGTTGGAAAAACTGGGCAGATACATGCAAAAAAATGAACTAGAAAACCTTCTTACACCTTATTGTATATCAATAAACTCAAAATGGATTAAACACTTAAATGTAAGACTCAAAACCATAAAACTCCTAGAAAATAAAATCCTAGGCAGTAAAATCTCAGGTATCTCTCACAGCAATATTTTTTTCTGGTATACCTCCTCAGGCAAATGAAACAAAAGAAAAAAAAAAAAACAAATGGGACAAAATTAAATCAAATTACATAGCATTTGCACAGCAAAGGAAATCATCAACAAAATGAAAAGACAACCCACTGAACGGGAGAATGTATTCACAAAAGATGCACCTGATAAGGAGTTTATACCCAAAATTCATAAAGAACTTGGACAACTCAACATCAAAGAAAAAAATCCAATTAAAAAATGGGCAAAGGACTTGAATAGACACTTCTCCAAAGAGGACATACAAATGGCCAATACATATATGAAAAGAATCTCAACGTCACTAATCACTAGGGAAATGTAAGTTAAAATCTCAATGACATATCATTTCACACCTGCCAAAATGGTTATCATCAACAAACAAGTGTCAGCAAGGATGTAGAGAAAAGGGAACCCTCATGCACTGTTGGTGAAACTGCAGATTACTGCAGCCATTAGGGAAAACAGTATGGAGGGTCCTTAAAAAATTCAAAATAGAACTGCCTTATGACCTAGTGATACCACTTTTGTATGTATATCGGAAGAAACCCAAGAAAGAATATATGTACCCCTATGCTCATTGCAGTATTATTTATAACAGCCAGGA
>PVKU01010251.1:6965-53933 GCA_004027475.1 Anoura caudifer
TGTTGTCATTTTACTGTTCATATTTTGAACATCTTCTTTTTCTTAGATAAGATGCTCTGACATTTCATATAATAAGGGATTGGTGATGATGAACTCCTTTAACTTGACCTTATCTGGGAAGAACTTCATCTGCCATTTTATCTAAATAATAGCTTTGCTGGGTAGAATAATCTTGGATGTAGGTCCTTGACTTTCATGACTTGGAATATTTCTTGCTAGCTCCTTCTTGCCTGCAAGGTTTCTTTTGAGAAATCAGCTGATAGTCTAATGGGAACTCCTTTGTAGATAGCTCTCTCCTTTTCTCTTGCTGTTTTTAAGATTCTGTCCTTATCTTTAATCTTGGGTAACTTAATTATGATGTGTCTTTTGGTGTGCTTCTCCTTGAGTCCAACTTCTTTGGGACTCTCTGGGCTTCCTGGATTTCCTGGAAGTCTATTTCCTTCACCAGATTGAGGAAATTTTCCTTCATTATTTTTTCAATTAAGTTTTCAACATCTTGCTCTTCCTCTTCTCCTTCCAGCAATCCCATGATTTGGATGTTGGAATGCTTAAAGTTGTCCCAAAGGTTCCTAAGCCTCTCCTTATTTTTTTGCATTCTTGTTTCTTCATTATGTTCTCATTGAATGTTTAATTTTTCCTTCTGGTCCAAATCATTGATTTGAATACCAGTTTCCTTCTCTTCACTGTTGGTTCCCTGTATATTTTCCTTATTTCATTTTGTGCAGCCTTCATTTTATGACCAAGCTCAATCAATTCTGTGAGAATCCTGATTACCAGTGTTTTTAACTCTGCATCAGACAGATTTTCTATCTCTTCGTCACTTAGTTCTGTTTCTGGAGTTTTGATGTTCTTTCATGTGGGCCATATTTCTTGACTCCAGGCACCTGTTACGTTGTAAGGGGCAGAGCCTTAGGTGTTTGCCAGGGCAGGGCAACCCTCTTTGCTGTGTTGTGGAGCTGCGTGTGAGGGAGGGGTCAGAGAGGGAACAATGCCATTTGCTCCGCTTTCATCCCACTTCCCGCTTTCATCCCACTTCCCGTCACTTCCCTCACTTCCCCCAATCGGATTATGCCCTTTCAGGTACTGAATCACAGGTGGGTGGGTTTGTGTACATTCTAGGACCCTGTGGGTCTCTCCAACTAACTCTCTTGTGAGGCTAGGAGTTTCTCACACTGCCATAACACCCACAGATTTTTTTTTACAGCGTGGAGTTTTGAGTCTTTAGTTTCCCTGCACTGAAACCCTAGGTTTCACGATCTCAGTTCCTTCCTTCCCCCGTTGTTCCTCCCAGTTTATCTGTGAGAGAATGTGGGATTGCCTGCATGGTCGCCTCCTAGCTTTGGCTGCACGTCCTCTCTGCCCCAGCTGCCTGTCTCTGGCCCTTCTATGGTCTGGATGAATGTTTCTTTAACTCTTTGGTTGCTGGACTTCCATGCAAATGATTTTTCTGGCAGTTCTGGCTGTTCTTTTTTTAAATTGGTAGTTATCTTTCTTTTGGTTGTGTGAAGAAGCAAGTGTTTCTGCCTACGCCTTCATCTTGGCCAGAACTCCCTGAGTCAAAAAATTCTAACACAGGCTGATATCTTATTTAGATCTTTAATTATAGAAACATAAGTTTGTATTTATTTCAAAGGACAACTATTTATTCTCTCAACACTGACAACTCCCCAGATATTAATAAACTACCAGTTCATGGATGAGGTTATTGATATTATGGTCTGCTGAGAAGAAAAATATTCTCTTCAATAATAATTCAAGACATTTCTATAAAATGAAACATTCTCCTAAAACTTAGGATTTTAAAATATGGAAAAATGCTGAAGTTTTGTTCCATTAAAAAAAAAAAAGAAAGAAACCTCTCTTGAAACCCCACCTGTCCCCTTGCTTTTATAAAAAAAGAAAATCTAAAAATTATGAACAAAACAAAAACTTAAACATCTACAATCAGATTTTATTCCACAATTTGGTTTTCATCTGTCCAATTAATCATCTCCAAAGTATCTAAAAGATAATGCAAAATAATCAAAGCTCATAAAGGCAAATGTATACATAGCTTGACATTTTTCTAATCAAGTGTGAGCACAGACTTTGCGTCCTATTTGAGTAACCCTAAGTTTGGGACAAACAAATGTAGAAAGGTGAGCACCTTCTGTGTCCACTGCTTTCTTTACCGGAGTACCTTGCTCTGTTCCTTGCTGTGGTGGACCAAGAAAAAAAAGTGGGTTGGCAGGCACACACTAAACCTGAGAAGCCCAGGGGAGTCCTTCATGGTGGCCTTACAAACTCTGAGACCTAAAGTAACCACATAGGATGGTGTGAAATTAAAACTTTCTAACTAAAGGCAGTTCATGGTGGATAGTCATGTCCCAGGATGGTATTTTTCCCCGACAAAAGTCAGTCTTTACCTTAACTAAGCCTGTCTGTTGTCTTTTTGCATCTAGAATAATACAACTTTGGAATATCAAAGTAATTTCCTTTCCCCTGACCCCCCCAGACCACAACCACTGCACAAGAGCAGAGACCACAAATCCCCTCATTGTTGTTATGTTAATTGTTAACTGTTAATTGTCCTATATGCACCTATGTAAAAAAATATGTGTCTAGTTAGTTTCACTTTTTATCCAGTCCCAGAGAGTGCTCCCTTTGCTTCTCCTACCTCCCTCTTCTATCACCAATGGCTTTCATGTAATCCTCTTACGTCTTGTCCTTTGATACTGATGTATAAAATAAGTGGTAAAACTGCCATTTCCTGGAGCATTTTCTCAATCTGTTGAGATTTTGCTTCCCAAAATTGTTATCAATTTCACTCAGATAAACTCATAAAAGTTCTTATAGGTTTGAATATTTCTTACATTGACACTCTCATCTAGAACTGTCCAACATTTTGGCACTAACCCATCTTTTCCTAGTCAATTTCTTCACATCCTCATTTTTTCTTCCAGCTTGAAATCACCCCATCCCTGTGAATACATCCATGTCAGGACTCCCCAGTCCCTGGCCTGGCTTCTTGTCCTTTTAGAGGAACCTAAAACCTGGTTGCTTCAATGACTTTCTATTCCTCTGCCAGGATGCTGAAGAAAAAAGTCCCTAAGCACAGGGTGGCCTCCAAGGCACCTCCAGCTTCTGACTCAGGATCCTCAAACGGCCCCCACAAGCCTGCCTCACTTTCAGCAATGGCCTTCTCTCTGACTGCCCTCATCCCTCTGAGGCTTAGCTCCACCCTCATCTCCCCAGGAGACTGCCCTGGTGTCCCGAGTGGGCCTCACCCAAGGTGCTCACCAGCACCCATGCACCCTGTACTCATGCTCAGGTCTTGCTTCAGTCTTCCTTTACCCCCTCTAGTGGGCACAGAATGTGGGTTTTTATCCTCTTGCAATCGAATGAATATCTACTGCCATTGAAAATCAACGAATTCCACCACAATGGGCCTTGTGTACCAACAGCTACTTCAGCTGTAGCCATTATCTCATGGGGAAGTTACAGAGATGGCAATTTCAAAAGTATAACCAAACATTTATCAAAACATTAATTTGATAAGGTTCGAAGTTCAAAGAAGTATAAACTATCAAGACTCAGTTCACATTTCTTCTCTCACACCATCCACACTGTCGAGTCCTGATCACAAGAGTTTCCATCCTCATCTAACTTCTTCCTCAGCAGATGCAAGTCAAGCCCTTGAGGGACACAGCCTCTTCAGTGGCATCCCTACAAGGCCACAAGGTGCTAGTGCCTGGACCCAGCCCATGAGGCACTGAGTATTCCGAAGCAGGCCTGGGAACCCTGAGGGACTAAGGAAACCAGGAGAGGGGAGAGTCACAGAGTGGCTGCTAAGTCAGGCAGGGGGAAAACTGCAAAGCGTCCATGTGTTTATCAACATGGGGGTGATTAATCTCAGTGAGGGTGATTTTTAGCTGCATGAATGGAAAGAGGCAAAGTTAGACTGATGTGAAGGGGGCCTGGGATATGAGAAAAAGATCAAGTAGATAACACCGTAGCTCTTCAGTTGGGAGAAGAGAAGAATGGTAGTGAAGCAGATCCCAGATTTTGCAGGGCCTGAAGTTTATAATCTGGAGAAAGAACAAAAACTATGAAAATAAAATAGCTCCAACAATAAAAATGTATTTATAGCGACCAAGGCAAACGGGCACCCGAAGCTGAAGCTCCACCCCCCATAGTCAGTGTGCTGGTGGCTACGCTGTGCCCAGGGCACACAGGGCAGACTGCTCTCTGCGGCTCTCTGGCCACTAGACCACAGGCTCCCGAAGGACCCTGTCCCACAGTGATACACCTGACACATGACCCACCCCAGGTGTCAGGTATATTTACTGTAGCACAAACCAGGCACAGTAAATGTTTGTTAAATACAGTCAGTCATATAGATGCTCTCATCACATGTTACGTGAAGATTTCAAATAGGAGAATTACTCATTCCATCTCCTCAGAGTTTTAACAGTTAATAGAGTTCATGGGAAATCATACTCACTTTGGACTAGTGTGAGGCATGGCCTGCTGACAGGTAAAAGAAGAAGCGTTGAAATAATAACTGACAAAATGATCCTCATCACAGCAAAACTAAAATGTGAGGGACGCAGCCACATAATGGAACACAGATCAGGAAGTGACAGTGGAAAAAAGTGCTTATTGATACAGAAAGCTGTTTATGTTATTTTGAGGAGGAAATTGTGAGGTTAAAGCCAGTATTTTTGTGAAAAAAAGTCCTATTTTAAAAATATATGTATTGATCTATGTTTGTATATATTTGTAAAATGCCCAGGAAGACACATACCAAAATGCTGGCAGTGATCTCAAAGTGCTAGGATGGGTGATTTTCTCTTCTTCCTTTATACATTTTTATCTGAATTAAAATATGACATAAAAAGTAATCCACCTTTTTTAAAAAACACTTATTTTTTTTAATAATATGAAAAAGAGATGGCATTCCTATTCTAAAAAAATGATTCCATTCCCATTTTGAAAGAAAAATGAGAGAAGTGCAAAGAGGCGCAAAGTATGGATACAAGTAAGTCAATGGGACAAATTAAAAAACAGGCAGCCATCGCCAGTGAGGAAGAAACAATTGTTTCCCTTTCCACCTACTGTTCAATGTGAGCACATGACTATATATAGGTCCCCTGCGACTCGGCTGGAACTGGAATAAAACCAGATCCTTCAGCTTTGATGTCTCCTTATCCATCACCTGGGACAGCACTACTCAGAGTGCAGGCAGAAAACCTGCCAGCCCACAAGCGGTCACCTGCTCTCAACGAGGTGAGCACAGAACTCGAGGATGAGAGTTGACAAGCGTGCATATCGATTTGACATTCCAATATCCAAGTGCGTGATCATTTTGCTAGTGATGTCAGTGAGATTGGACAAAAAGTTAACCATACCACAGACAGTCTGAGAAGCACCAAGAATACTCTTCCAATTCTACAGCTAATGAGAATGAGGTTGGGAAGGATAAATGTCCCTTCTGAGTCCCAGAGCTGGTCAATGGTAAAGCCAGGGGAGAAGTCCAGGGTCCTGTCCACCACACTTGCTTTTACTCCGTAAGTCTTGGATTTTTGTCCAACAGAATGAGAAGCAGTTAGTGTTTACTGGTTAAGGATTCTTAAGAAGATTGGCTCTGACTTCAAATTCAAGAGAAAACAGAACTGAAACATTTCATTGTGACTTAAACTCCAAAGAATACACAGCCATGGCTGTAGCTTCCCGCACTCAGACCTCTAAGCACATTTCTTCCCAAAGATCTCCGTACCTGCTCCAAACACCAGGGCTCTTCTAAGAATGATCTCTGCATCCTCCTCCCAAGCTGAACCCCTCCGCCTGTATTTCCGCAGCTCTTGTTTCCCTCCCGTGCCACATAACCCTGGCAGAGGAACTGGTGTTCATCTTATTCTCCCGTGTAACAAGCACCTTGAGCATGGGGCCAACTCCTACTATGCACAACTTTCTTCATTCCACAGAGCATAGCACATTGCGATTAATGTTTTGTGAGGAGAGGAAGGAAGACTTAACACAAGGCAATGCATGAAGACACGGACATCAATGGCCTTTTACAAAGGAAGTGATTATGAATCCGGGAAAATTTAATCAATGTTCAAATCGCCATGAATTTGATTATCAGTAATACATATTTTCTTCCACATTTTTGTCAGACTTTGTAAATGCAATAATGCATAAAATGTGCAAGACATTCTTGTAGTTTTCATAATGTAGATTTTTCAATATTTTGTATTTCTTTTGTAAGTCAATATTAAAGCAATGCCTTTATGAGATCTTATTACTGAATCTCATTTTCTTTTAGGAAATATAACCATGTAACCAAAGGGGTTTCTGCTCAAATAGATTGTATACATATTTTTATTGTTTTTTTGGTAATAACTGGAGACTTGAGGATAAATACTGACTATATTTTATATTAGTTTTGAATATCACATGATATTTTGTCAATTAGGACAAAAGAAAGCACTTCTTGAAAATGTTTGCTGTTTTCTTTGGTTTGCTGAATTTACTTCAGAAAATTCAGAAATTTGAATTCTTTGAAAATTCAGAAAACTGATATTTAAAATGGAATGAATGAATTACCAATGTACTTCTATTTTATTAAAACTTTCTTATTTATCCATTTTATTAAATAATACTTATTTATCCATTTTCTTTTGCCTCATAATAGTTTCCTTTCATTCTCTAATCCTTTTTGGAATTTTAGCTAACATTTTTCTCTTTTTCATATTTAAAATATTTGTACTGTCTTTACTTCCTATTCTTCCCATTTTGCTCTTTTCCAAAGAGTCAAGTTTGAGTCAAGTTTGACAGAAATACAAACATCTCTTAAAACACAGCAGTGCTCTGGGCCCAGTGTCCAGACAGGGAGTGATGCCTGCTACAGGTGCACCCCTCTCACCCCCGCCTCCTCACCCCACCTGGGATTGCTTTGCAATGGCACTAATGAACGCACACACGCACAATTTCTTCTTACTGGGAATGTGATCTCTGAAGCACAAAGGGGAGAATGGTCTACTTTTTCATAATAGTTCCAGAAAGACAATGAGGCTCTCTGAAAAGTTACTCTATATAAACAAATTTCTGACTTTAACATCATAAGAAAGGCATTAGGGGCTCAGAGAGACACATTATCCTCACCTACATAAACCTCAAATCAATTTACCTTTCTTTTCTTTTCTTTTTTTTTTTTTTAACACAGGGCACATACAACATGTTTATTGCTTGCTTTGCCCTAATCTGGAAACCAGTTACAAGGTAACTGGACACGCCATACCTTGAGACATTTTATTTATTTTTTATACATTTTAAAAAATGTATTTATCTTTAGAGGGGAAGGGAAGGAGAGAGGGAGAGGGAGAGAAATATCAATGTATGGTTGCCTCTCATGCGTCCCTTACTGGGAACTGGCCTGCAACCCAAGCATGTGCCCTGACTGGGAATCCAACTGCGATCCTTTGGTTCACAGGCCCGCGCTCAATCCACTGAGCTACACCAGCCGGGGCCAATTTACCTTTCTTTTTTAGGTCTACACAAATCCTTTTCCAATTTAAAATAATTAAAAAAAACAAAAACAAAAAACCCATGGCCTGATTTATGTTATGTCTACTCCTCCCCCCACCCCCCAAATCTGATTCCATGTCCTGAGCTGGTATTTGATCATTTTCAAGGTGGCCCT
Source organism: Anoura caudifer (assembly GCA_004027475.1). Classification (NCBI taxonomy): domain Eukaryota; kingdom Metazoa; phylum Chordata; class Mammalia; order Chiroptera; family Phyllostomidae; genus Anoura; species Anoura caudifer. The sequence continues at coordinate 14,650 of PVKU01010251.1, forward strand.
TTGGGAACATAAACTGTATACTAGTGATACTCAGACTTTAGTTATTATAAAAATTACCTGGAGAACTGTTTAAAAAAACACAGACACAGATTCTTGGATCCATGCCCAGAGACTGCAATTCTGGGGTAGAGTTTGGGGAGGTCTGGGCTGGGGCCCAAGAGTCTGTAATTCTAACACGTGCCCGGGTGTTTCTGAAGCACTAGTGGTCTACAAACCACACCTGAATAGCACCCTTCTGAGACCCTAACTCCTAGTCATATTACGGTGAGTGGATGGCAAGGTTCATTTTAATCTAGTTCATGGTATGAGTTACCAACTTTGCTGGATGCATAGTAAGTAATGGCTGTATACAACTGAAAATGATGACTTGCATCTCTCTCTTTCTCTGCTCTTCCTAAAGTGTCAGGCAGTGTTAGGAGTGAGGATTTAAATCCCAGGTCTGTCCCCAATAGTTGGTGACCTGCAGAAAGTTATTTAGCCACTGTGGGACTCAGTTTTCTCACCTGTAAAAAGTAGCAATACTCACACTATATCCAACATCAGAAGGTTATTTGGATGACCATATTAGTTGATGCATGTAAATTACTTACAACTGTGCTGGACTTATTTATGAAATCAGTAAATGTTGGCTATCATTACTAATGTCTGGTTAAGCAGATGTAGTAAAGTGAAATTAAAGGGAAACCTGTCACCAGAATCATGAAGATGGCTGACATCATTCAAGAGGTTAGCAGGCTATTTACTGCTATTTCTTCCTGCTGCCAAACTGCCGCCACAGTTTGGCGGCAACCCTCCAGAGGAGAGACAGGGATAGGGACTGGGCATCAGTTGGGTTCTTTAAGCAGCTCCAGGTAAAGAAAGGCTGGGTGATTACCTGTGCTATCCCTGGATTCCATTACGTGGCTGTTTCCCTAATGGCCCAAGTCAGCAACACAGGAGAGCTCTCCTACAGCTAATCACAGAGGCCAACAGAGCTTCGGCAAGAAGCATCTCCAAATCAGACATAGAAAGTTCCCAACTATGAAAAAGACATGTGACTGTCTAACAATGTAGAAATGTTTAAAGAAAGCAGGATATATTATGCAGGCATTAACAATTATTTTATGCAGAGATTCTAACTACATAGGAAAAATGTTAAGTCTTTGCACTGGGACAGATTCTAAATGAGAAACAGAAAAAGTAACAAGAAATTTTAAGTTCAAATTTAGAAAAGGAGCTTATTTACTCTGTCTTGTTTCATAACTAATAGCACTTCTTGTGTTCCAAGAGGCAGGAAAGAGTGCCTTGCCCCTGGGCTCACAACCTAAAAGGACAAACGGAAACAGCATGCAGCAATCAGTGGAGAAGCTGGCTCTCGGATACATGAGAATGCTTTCTCTTTAAGCCTCTTCTTCCTAGGACCTTTCTTTTACACTAACTTTCCCCCTTTACTTTGTATTTATAAGCAAAGCATAAAAGATAAAACATCAGGAAAATGTTTCTTTGATGTAAAATGTAATAAGGAGTACTAAAGAATGATGGAGAAATCAATTTTAAGGAAACTGAAACAGTGCTTTGTGGATGAGGATAGAACTTTAACCCTAAAGATTACGGAATAACAAGGTTGGAAGGAAAGATGTTAAGGAGAAGCCATAATAAAAGAAGATATCTAAATGATACTGGGTTTAATACAGATTACAATGAGTGCAGTGATAAAAAAAATTACCAAATAGGCTTCACCCCAGCACAGGGAGCCATTAATTTGGGTATAAAGGTAAGGTAAAAGTTGGATAATCTAAATGCATTGATGATAACTCATATACAAGTTTACTACAGTATATTATTAATTAACATTAGGGAATTACTTTTAGTGAGTACAATGTAAGAATTAGAGGTCAGGTCTATGAGAGAAATAGGTGAAGGTTGATGATGTTCAATGAATACATCAATATTTTGATGTAAGGAGAACCAAGTTGGCTGAGTAGTAATTAGAAAGGAAAAGCAGTTCTGAGCACATTCATATATTTACTTATTATAATAGTTAAATTCATTAGTCCATTTGAATATTAGTCCAAAGTAGTCAGTCAGATGAAAAACAAAGGTATAATATCACAGAGCAAGAAAGCAATAAAGGAAAGAGGAAAAGGGGAGAGGAAAAGTCAATAGGGGAGAGGAAACAAAAGTAAAAGTGAAGTCCAGTAATGACCAAAGAGAGAGGATGATATCTGTAATGGCTCAACTATGACACAACTCAGTAAATAAAAAAATTAACTGTAAACTATAAGAAATTATGTGAAAGCAATTCTGAATCTCTGTAAAGGACAAATATGAGGTCTGTCCAGAAAAAGTCCAGCCATTGTTAACATGATGAGAATGGCTTGTGTGACATTGATGAAACCTGACAGCCAAGGAGAGTGGACTGGAATGCACACGCGTGAACAATGATGACTTCACTGTGCTAATCGGTCGGAGAGGTAGACACTGTTGAGTGAGCATGTGTGCTGTGTGGCTGTCGTATTCAAAATGACTGAGTAGAGCAACAGATCTGTATCAGATTTTGCATTAAGCTTGAACATTCCACCACAGAAGCTATTTGGATGATTCAGAAGGCTGCAGCTCTGGGCAACTGGTGATTGGTAGCTTCATCATAACAATGTGCCTGCTCATGCACTGAGTCTCACGCAGAGTTTTTTGGCAAAACATCAAATCACCCAGGTGACTCAGCCCTCTTACAGCCCTGATTTGGCATCCTGTGACTTCTGGCTTTTTTTCAAAACTAAAATCAGCTTTGAAAGGGAAGAGATTTCAGATCATCAATGAGATCCAGGAAAATATGATGGGGTAGCTGATGGTGATTAGAAGAACTGTGTGAGGTCCCAAGGTGTCTACTTTGAAGGGGACTGAGGTGTCATTGTCCTTTGTACACTGTTTCTTGTATCTTCTTCAATAAATGTCTCTATTTTTCATAGTACATGGCTGGATACTTTTCTGGACAGACCTTGTTGGCCTTTACCCCTCAAGTTCATTTCAGAGAAACTCCCTGGAAAGCTTGAGTTCAGATGCCTCATGAACCAGCTTCAAGGAACTTTCCAGAGAATCAGAAGGCTACTCATTTTTTAAACCAGAGATGATAACACACGTACCAAATTTTTTGTTTAGGGTTATAAGTTGCAATAAGTGTACTACGTGTAGTAACTTTATGTTCACTGTTCAGGATAATTAAACTACTGTTCTTAAACTTATAAAGTCTTTTTCATTTTTTTTTCATAATTTGTTAATCCTCACCCAAGGACATCTTTTTCACTGATTTTAGAGAGAGACAAGGGGAGCGAAAGAGAAACATCAATTGGTTGCCTTCTGTACACACCTTGACTGGTGATCAAACCCACAACATGAGTAGGTGCCCTGACCAGGAATAGAACCCACAGCCTTTTGGTGGATGGAATGATGCTCCAACCAACGGAACCACACTGGCCAGGGCCTTTTTCTCACTTTAAATAATTTTTTATTTTTCAATTACAGATGATGTACAACACTAGTTTCAGGCATACAACCCAGTGATTAGACATTTATATAACTTACTAAGTGATCACCCCAATAAACCTAGTACCCATCTGACACCATGCTATTATTACAATATTGTTGACTATATTCCCTATCTGTACTTTATATCCCCATGACTATCCTGTAACTACCAATTTGTGCTTAATCCCTTCACCTTTTTTCACCCACCCCCTTAACCCCCATCCCATCTGGCAACTGTCAAAATGTTTTCTGTACCTATGAGTATGTTCCTTTTCTGCTTTTTCACTTATTTTAATTTTTGGATTCCATATATGAATGAAATCATATGGCATTTGTCTTCCTCTGTCTAACTTAATTCACTCAGCACTATTCCCTCTACGTTCATCCATGTTGCTGCAGATGGCAAGATTTCATAATTTCATTTTTTTAATGGCTGAACCATATTCCATTGTGTATATGCACCACTTCTTCTTTATCCATTCATCTACTGATGGACATTTAGGTTGCTTCCATATCTTGGCTATTGTAAATAATGCTGCAATGAACATATGGATGTATATTTCATTTTGATTTAGTGTTTTTGGTATCTTTGGATAAATACTCAGAGTGTAGAATTGCTGAGTCCTTCTTTGTCTCTTGTTGGTTATATAGTCATTACTTTAAAGTATAAGTATTGGTACCCCAGCTTTTATTTCCATTTTCATGACATATCTTTTTCTATCCCTTTACTTTCAGTCTGTCTTTTGATCTGAAATGAATCTCTTGTAGAGAGCATATAGGAGTCTTGTTTTCTTATCCATTCAGCCAATGTATGTCTTTTGATTGGCGTATTTAATCCATTTGCATTTAAAGTAATTAATGATATATGCATTTATTGAATAATTTTATTTTTTTGTATTTTTAAATCTTTTTTTTTTTCCTTCTTCTTAAAGAAGACCCTTTAACATTTCTTGTAATACTGTTTTGGTGGTGCTGAACTTCTTTAACTTTTGTCTGGGAAGTTCTTTATCTGTCCTTTGATTCTAAATGATAGCTTTGCTGGGTAAAGTAACCTTGTTTCATGACAATCCCTTCTGGCCTGCCAAGTTTCTGTTCAGAAATCAGCTGATAGTGTTAAGGGAACTCCCTTTTAGGTAACTCACTTCTTTTCTCTTGCTGCTTTTAAGAGTCTTTGGCATTTTAACTATGATGTATCTTGGTGTGGGCCTCTTTGGGTTCATCTCATTTGGGACTCTTTGTGCTTCCTGGACTTGTATGCATTTTCTTCACCAGGTTAGGGAAGCTTTCCATTATTTTTTTTTTTCAAACAGGTTCTCAATTTCTTGCTCTCTTTCTTCTCCTTCAGGCACTCCCATGATGTGAGTGTTGGTATGCCTGAAGTTGTCCAGTGGCTCCTTAAATTATCCCCATATTTTTGGGTTCTTTTTTCTTTTTTGCTGTTCTGACTGGGGTTTTCTGATAACCTTCCAAATTGCTGATTTGATCCCCTGCTTCATCTATTCTACTATTGATTCCATGTAACGTATTCTTCATTTCAATTATTGTCTTCATTTCTGACTGGTTCTTTTTTTGTTTCCTATCTCTGTTGAATGTCTCACTAAGTTCATCTACTCTTTCCCTAAGTTCATTGAGCATCCTTATAACCAGTGTTTTGAACTGCATCTGGTAGGTTGCTTGTCTCCATTTTGTTTAGTTCTTTTTCTGGAGTTTTGTTCTGTTCTTTTATTTGGGCCATGTTCCTTTGTCTCCTCATTTTGGCTGCCTGCCTGTGTTTGTTTCTATGTATTCGGTAGAGCTGCTATGCTTCCAGGTCTGGTAGGGTGGCCTCACATAGTATGTGCCCTGTAGGGCCCAGTGGTACAGCCTTCCAAGTCACCAGAGCTGCGTGCTCAGGTACACCCCCATGTGGGCTATGTGCACCCCCTTGTAGTTGAGCCTCGATTGCTGCTAGCACATCAACTCAAGGGATTTACCCCCAGGCCAGCTGGCTGGGAGGACTGGCCATAACCACCACTGAGGATCAGCTGTGCAGGTACGTACCCCAAGGAGCAGAACTTACTTTAGCAGGGCTCTGGTACTCACTGAGTCTGCCCCTGAGTGTGTCACTTGTGGAGGTGGTTGGGTAGCACTTTGACATGGTTTGAAGCTGTCCACCAAGTGCACTGGCTTGGGCCTCCTGGGAAGTGCAGGCAAGGTGCACTCCACCTGTGTTCTGCCTGGGGCTATCAGCATGAGTTACAAAGCAATCTGTAAATGGCTTCTTCTTGTGCTGGGCTTTGAGGTGTCCAGGAGAGGCCAAGCTGTGAACCAAGGTTGGCTGCTGCCAGTGTCAGGCCTTGGGCCCACTTAGTGAGAGGTACTGGACATGCAAAGGCCAAATGCTACTTGTTTGAGAGATTTTAGGAACATCTGAGGCATGAGCCAAGATAGGCTGTTAGTATGGAAAAACCACTAAAAAGAGCTTGGGTGGGCCCAAAAGTTGGGTGGGGCTGGGTCTCAAGGAGTTACCATGGTCAGCAAACAATGATAGGTTGATGGAGACTCTGATATGTCACCCACCTGCTGGCTCTGTTGGGGAGGGCTCAGAAAAGGAACAATGGCCTCTACCAGCACTTCTGTCTAAGAGAAAGCGGCCCTTCTAGCTCTTGCCCTGATGCCAGAAAATTCAGTTCCTGCCAGATGTTCCTTGTGCCTTTTGAGCTGCCGCCCCAGCACTGGAGCTTGGAGGAGTGAGTCTGAATAAGTCCATGCAGGTCCTTTACGGGAAACTGCCTGGGACTCCATAAGTCCTCTTGTCTCACTCAGCCTCAATTCCTATCAGTGTTTACAGCCAAAAGTATGGGCACTTTGCATCCTGGCACTGGTGGTAGAGTTAGGAAGCCTGGTGTGGGGCTTGAACCCCCCACTCTTCAAGGGGGACCTCTGCAGCTGAGATATCCCTCCCTATTTTTATCCAGCACATGTGGGTGTGGGACCATACCATTCTGCATCTCTGCCCCCCTATCGGTCTCAATGAGGCTTCTTGATATCCTTAGTTGCAGGGCTTCTGTTCAGCTAGATTTCAGGTGGTTCTTAATGATGGTTGTTCTGTAGTTTAGCTCTAATTTTGTTGTGGTTGTGGGAGAGGTGAGTACCGCATTTTCCTACATTGCCATCTTGACCAGAACCAAATTTATAAAGTCTTAAGACTAACTCCTTCCACAAAAATCCATGGTTCTTCACTAGTTAACTTTATATAATGAATTTTGAGTACTAAGGAATGTTCTTGGTTTGAAATATGTCCTACTTTTTGATCCTTTTTAATGAAACAAATAGTGATTATGATAACAACTTTGATAATTTGAACTTCCATTATGGCAGTTTAAATTTACAGAGCTTTCACACAGGTTCTATAATTTAATTAGCAATTGGTTCATGGTGTTAAATTGGTCTTTACAGGAAGTTTTAATGATATACCCTAGTGTGGCATTTTAATATCAACTTGATATATTAAGGATTTCAAGGTAAAAATCTATACTGAGCTCATAATTCTTTTACAAGTGATACTTTAAAAAGACTATAAAACAATTGGATCACATCTCCAAAGAGAAAACAAGATAACCACACTTTGAAAGCAAATATGGAATTTATATTTAATTATCAAAGAAAATTAAGTTCTTGAAGAAGTCTAAGGTAAAAAAGAATATATTTTCTATGAAAGGCAGATGCTCAAAAATCATTTTAAACTTTCAAATGTTCTAAGTTCAAACTTAAGAGAAATTATTCTTTTAAAGAAGATAAGAACATTCTTATTCCACATACTGCATGGAACATAGAAATATATTTTAAATGATTCCATGTATGTTAACATTATTCCCAAAGCCACCTACACTATAGAGTGCAAAAGTACTATATTGTACACAAGTAACTTCCTCCTGGTTTCCATGGGTAACAGGACTCTCAAACTGAAAGTAAGTCTAAAACTAATCTATTAATTGTCTGAAAATTAAGTCTGTGATAAATTACTTAATAAATTATTTTGTATTGTGCAAAATTACAATTACTTGTCTATTAGTATGACCCACTGAAGACTTTATTGAGTCTATTGCACTTTTTCCTGTTGGGAACTCACTTTTGACAGAACTTTATCCTAAAACTAACATTTTAGTTTTATGCCAGAGCAGGAAAAAAATTTCAACTTCATTTTACTGACGGCAGCCCCAACATCACTCAGCTGAGCTACAGAAGGCTGACATTTCAAAAAATTAATGAACAGTAGTTTTCAGCCCATATGAGATACCTGTTCCCTTATTTCTTTCTTTTTTTCCAATCTCTTAAGTTTTGTTGCATATTCTTGAACTTCTTTTAATCCAATATCCGTGCAGAGACGAACCAAGAAACGCAGACCTAAATTGTGAAAAATATATTTAGAAAAGCTTTTGTGCACAGTGTTGAAAGTACAACAAATCATTAACGTCAGTCTTTTGGGACACAGGGATGATGCTCACAGTGCTTCTCTTTTGAAAAATGTGTTATAGAACAGTACACTTGAAACCTATAATAATTTTACTAAATAATGTCATTCCAATCAATTTAATAATTTTTTCTTTAAAAGTGCATACACTGTATTCTCCTGACCTGGAAGGACGGACTTCCCTGAAAGGGGTTTAAAGGGACTCCCCTCACCATCCTGTCCACACCACCTGTGTCAGAGCCCTCCCCATATTACGCTCTACCTCCCTATCTGCTTTTCCTTCGTGGCCCTTCTGACAACTGAAATGTTCTATGAGTGTGTTGTCTTTGTCTGCTCACTAGCAAGCTCCATGAGAGCAAGGATGTTCATCTGTTTTTTTTTTTGTGCTCAGTGCTATACCAACACAGTAGTCACTGCATAAGAATTTGTAAATAAATGACCTATTCATGACCATTAACGTTTTGTAAAGTAACAGTATTAAAGTAATTTAAAATCTCACCCATTAGCATATAAATTGCCTATGTATACATTACTAATTCATAATAAGGTAATTTATATTTTCTATAATTAATATACAACTATTCTTATCTATCCATCCTCAGAAAGAGTGAGTTAGGACCATTTAATATAAAATAAAAATTATTGCTTTTGGTAGATGTCCTCTGAAATTTAGTATGTCATCTGTAATACCATAGAGGTCAATTTTTGATAAATGAAGAATATATTTTAAGGCTGAATTATCCTTTTGGGTTCAGCAGAAAACTACTTTCCTCAAAACAAGGCATTCCATGGGTACAAATGGTTTCCTAAGACTATAGTGAAGGTAGACTGTTAATGATACTTGTTTTGAAAATTATTCATGTCAAAATCATCTTGGACATTCCCTATGGGAACAGGTAAACATTCACTTAATTTTTAGAGTAATCTCACTTTCTATAAAGAAAAAAATGTGGCATTGCTTGGAGACAGTCCCTTTACTGGTCCAGTTCCAAGGCACTCTGGTTACTGCAGTGGCTCTGAACAGGCAGCAACCCTGACCCCAGGGGATACCTGGCAATGTCTGGGGACGTTTCTGTTTTTCCTAACAATGGTGTGGGGGTTGGGAGGAAAGCTACTGTCATCCAGTGGGCAGAGGCCAGGCGTGCTGCTAAAACATTCTGTAATCCACAGGACCCAGATGGTCCAGTTCCAATGTCAGTGGTACTGACTTTTGCCCAATTGACTTTTGAGTTCATCAATTCCACAAAAAATATCACTGCTGTCTGACATTTAATCTCTAACACACCAGTTTCCTAATATGGCTGAGATTAAGCATCAAATAAAAAGCTTTAAATCAAGAAATAGGAAAAATTAGGTATTTGGGTCCTCTGATAACCTAACTGAGAATCTCTGTAGATAGGGCTATAAATCTGTATTTTTTGAAGGTGTGAGAGGGAATCCCCCCAAGTAGCCTGTATTCTAACTGGCTTCTGGAAACCACTGCTGCAGGTTAATGAATCTGCTCTAATTAGCACTAGAAACCGCTTGCTCCTAAGCTACCAGCAAGGACATAGAAATAGGACAGCCATCTGCTGCTGAGTTTTTATAAAAGCCAAAGTGAGGAACCATTAATTAAGGACTGGGCAGTACTTCTAATCCCAGGGTCGGGCTGGGCCACGGGGCCAATTGTAATGTGCTGTTTCATGCTCATTATCATTGTAAGAATTAAAAACAGTATTTCTAAGTATGTTATTTTATTTGCTGTAGGGATGTTTTAAAGTGAGTAGCTGCTATATCTTTCAAAGACTTTATCTACTGTCTCAGTGTCTCAACATAAATGAATTAAAAGTTGAAAAAACTTCTCTTCTTTCTAAGGATTGGCTTTTTATTTCCTCATAAACAGTAATGATTATACAACAGATTGTCTATTATCTCTTTCCCTTAGCTGCAAAGCTATTCAGGGCCAAATATACAGTTTAGTGGGGATATAGTAGGTGAATATAGTTATTCTGTGTTTTTCTTGATCCTGATTTGTTATTGCTGTAATATTTCTCATTGCTACTTTAAGTTTCATCAAAACCACTGTATATCAAGATGGGGAAGATAAATTTATTTACTACTGAAAAATGCTACTGTTTACTACCGAAGAGAATTCAATGGTATATGTAAATACATCAACAATTAAATTCTGAAAACATGTGTACTTATATAGTCAAATTCTCTGATCCTGTAAACTTCCATTTAAACATACATACCACGAGTATAGGCTCGTATCTATGCATGCAATTACTGTAGCAAATGTAAAATAGGACATAAAGTGTAAGAAACTGTACTTTCAAAGTTACAAAATGTAATCTCACTTACATTCAACATTTTCTGGAAATTTTCTGTGAATATCTTTATAAGTATCTAGTGCTTTTTGGTAGTTACCTACAAATAAAAAAAGAAACACATTAGCAGATTTATAGAAATTAAAAGGATTCATCAAAATATTAACTTTAATCCAATATACTGGCACCATTTCATTGGTTTAGCAGGAAGACTTTCATGTTTGCCATAAGCATGTGCAACAGTTTTTTAAAAAAGATTTTATTTATTTATTTAGAGAGAAGAGAAGGAAAGGAGGAAGAGAGTGAGAGAAACATTGATGTGTGATTGCTTCTTGCATGCCCCCTATTGGGGACCTGGCCTGCAACCCAGGCATGTGCCTTGACTGGGAATCAAACTGGTGACCCTTTGGTTTGCAGCCTGCATTCAATCCACTGAGCCACACCAGCCAGGGCCATGTGTAACAGTTTGTAACATAACTTCTGGAAGAAAATGTACAGGTAAAATAAAATTGAAAAAGGTCTGAGCACAAGGAAATGGATGATGGTTAAAACTTAGATACACTTCTTAGTTCCAATGTTAGTGGTAAAAAATTAAGATCCATTTGATTTCCTAAAAATTAAAGATTATTTCAAATTAACAACTGACCAATTTGAAATAATTTATATGATAAACTAATAATAACTTCAATGTCATTCACTTAGAAAAGATAAAAAATAACTGTAGTTTTCATTTTGAAACATTAAAATCTTTATAGAAAACAATTTGTTTTGTAATAAAATAATTGAACTTCATGCAACAGCAAAGAAAAGATAAATTTTGGGTCAAAGGTCTTGGCTAAAATCTCAGTAAATGAGCTATGAATCTCTCTGGGCCTTCTAGAGGGATGGTTGTAAAAACCTTAAAGAGTTTCTGTGAGGATTAAATCATCAGAGAGGAAGCATCCAACTCATATCGAGTTCTCAATAAATGTTAGTTTCTCTTCTAACCTGCTCTTCAATAACTCAAAAAGGTTTATGTCTTTAAATTATTCAGAATACTCCATATTCGAACATTCTACATGTGACTGACATGGAAACAAAGAAAGGCAATCAGAACTGAGCCGAGATCAGTGAAGTGTATACAGTGTAATTATGCTGTAGGTTGTCCAATAGGACACACAGTCACATTAAAGATCAACCCTCTCAATGCCTTGAAGACAACACTGAGTATATATTTTGATGCTATTATGAAGGAGCTCACAGAGGTCCATCCAGAAAGAAGCTATGGCACTGGAAGAGAGCACCCTCTTAACACTGACAACAAATGCTTCCCTGGGATTGGAGTCTTTTTTTCCTGTGTCATTTATATGCTTTATAAGCAGGATCTTGATTAGTCTCTGATATTTTTATATCATTCAGTTCATTGAAAACTATTAATATCACTATCCTTCAGGACAGGGGTCAGCATCATGGGGCATAACAAAGCAGTTGCTGGAAGCACAAATGGGACACCTACTGATAGCTGATATAAAAACAGAGCCCCAGTGCTCCATTCCTGGACTTGCCCCAGGCTTCGGGGTGGAGGGAGTCTCATTAACCTATCCACATACACAGGACATTTAGAATTAGGTGACAGAAAATGGAATATAAATTGATGTGTACAGAATGCCTGTTTTTCTGTAGCCAACTTGAGAAAATGATTACCTTCAGAGATAATAAATGATAAGGAAATGATATTCATCTTCAGAGATAATAAATCTGTTTTTAACAGTGGTGTTGGAATACATGACTAGGCATAAATTTTTTCTGTCTAAAGTAATTATGTTTTTCACAATGCTTCACATATGTGTAGTTATCAAAAGTTAATGTTCTAATAAAAAATAAGCAATTGGAACACATTTTATGCAAAGTTACCTAAAGGACAGAAGAAGTAAACCATATTAAAAATGAATAAAATAAAAGCATTTTTACCACTTCTTCTGAAACAACTAGCTACCATCAGCTGCCATTTCACCTGTGTGGGCCTATAAAAGAAATAAATGATAAAAAATTAGAGTGGAAACAAAAATAATCTGAGGTGGGCAAAAAGATTTATAAAGCTACAGATCTATACTATCTTTCAACTACTTTTTGACCTTTCATTAGATCATTTTTATTATTGAAAATAGCATATATACAGTTTCCTTCATTATTATCTGTTGTATTTATATTTAAATATGAGTTCTTCAACCTGCCTTGACTGGGTGGGTCAGTTAGTTGTAGTGTTGTCCTGTATAAAAGGTCACAGATTTGATTCCCAGTCAGGACACATACCTAGGTTGCAGGTTCAATCCTTGGTCACGACACATATGGGAGGGAACTGATGGATGTCTTTCTCTCTCTCCCTTTCTCTCAAAATCAATAAACATATCCTCCAGTAAGTCTTAAAAAAGAGTCCTTCAATCTAGTTCACACCATTATGTAGAAATTTTTATGAGAACCATTAACCTGTTTGGTTAAAGATCACTATATTCTATTTTTTTTTTAATTCTCAGTGAGGATATGTTTCTTGACTTTATAGAAGAAGAGGGAGGGGAGAGAGAGGGAGAGAGAGAAAAACATCAATGTGAGAGAGAAACATCAATTGCTTTCTTCCCATATGAGCCCCAACTGAGACTGGAACCAGCAACCTAGGGTATGTCCCCTAACTGGGGATCAAAACTGCAAACTTTTGGTGTATAGGACAACACTCCAATCAACAGAGCCACCCAGCCAGGGCACCACTGCATTCTATTTTAAACATTATTATTACTTTTGCCATAATCTCATACTTAGGCTTATGAATTTAGGCTTAGGCTCCAAATGTAGCACCTAAGAGGCAATTTCTGACCTTGTATTTGAATAATTAGGCTTTAACTACAAAGAGAATAAAAAAGAATTCTATTCATCCCTTTTTTCACTTAAAAGAATTTTGTAAAATAAGTGACCATAACCAGGATTTCTAAAGACTGCTTTTAGAAATATATAAAAGTACAGGTCTTTAACCTCCTTGGTTTAGTTTATTCCTAGGTACTGCATTTCTATTTGTTACGATAGTACATGGGATTGTGTTCTTAAGTTTCTCTTTCTGATAGTTCATGATTTCTCTTTATCTCAATTTTTTAAAGGATTTCATTTATTTATTTTTAGATCAATGGGAAGGGAAGGAGAAAGAGAGGGAGAGAAATACTGATGTATGAGAGGAACATTGACTGGTTGGTTGTCTCTCACATGCCACCAACTGGGGACCTGGCCTGCTACCAAGGCATGTGCCCTGATCAGGAATCAAATCAGCAAACTTTTGGTTTATGGGAAGACACCCAACCTACTGAGCCACACCAGTCAGGGCACCACTGATTTCTGGATATTAATTTTGTATACTGCTACATAGTGAAATTCATTTATTAGATCTAGTAGTTTTTGGTGGAGTCTTTAGGGTTTTCTATGTACTATACATCTGACCTGTAAACAATGACAGTTTTTACTTCCTTCTCACCGAATAGATGCCTTTTATTTCTTTTTCTTGTCTGATTGCTGTGGCTAGGACTGCCACATAATACCTGTGGTGAACATGGACATCCCAATCTTGTTTCTGATCTTTAGGGAATAGCTTTTAGTTTGCCTATTGAGTATGATGCTGGCTGTAGATTTTCCATATGTGATCTCTATTACATTGAGATACGATCCCTCTATTCTCACTTTTTTACTTTTCATTTTGTTTATGTGATGTATCACATTTTAAAAAATATTTTATTTTATTTTAAAAAATAAAGATATGCTTTTTAAAAGATTTCTTATTCATTTTTACAGAGAGGGGGAGGGAAGGAGAAAGAAAGGGAGAGAAACATCACTGTGTGGTTGCCTCTCATGTGCCCCCAACTGGGGACCTGGCCCGCAACCCAGGCATGTGCCCTGATTGGGATTTGAACCTGCAACCCTTTGGTTCTCAGGCTGGCACTCAATCCACTGAGACACACCAGCCAGAGTGAAATTATATTTTATTGATTATACTACCACATTTGTCACAATTTTACCCTCTTTGCCCACCTTCACCCTGTACCTTTTCTTCCTCAGGCAATCCCTACACCTTTGTTCATGTCCATGGGTCATTCATATAAGTTCTTTGGCTTTTCCTATACTGTACTTAACACCCCCAATACTACCCTGTAACTATCAATTTGTGCTTTTTAATCTCTTCACATTTTCACCTATTCCCTCTATATCGCCTGCCATCTGGCAGTCATCAAAATGTTCTAAGTATCTATGATTCTGTTTCTTTTCTGCTAGTTGCTTAGTTTGTTTTTTAGATTCAATTGTTGATAGGTAAGTATTGATTGCCATTTTATTGCTCACAGTTTGGATCTTGTTCTTAAGTAAGTCCCTTTAACATTTAATGTAAGATTTGGTGATGGTGAACTCATTTAGATTTTTCTTGTTGGGAAGGTCTTTATGTGCCCTTCACTTCTAAATGACAGCTTCTCTGGATAGAGTGACCTTGGTTGTCCCTGCTTTTCATCCCTTTGAATATTTCTTGCCAGTCCCTTCTTGCCTGCTAAGTTTCTTTTGAGAAGTCAGCTGATAGCCTTATGGGAACTCCCTTGCAAGTAACTAACTGCTTTTCTCTTGCTGCTCCTAAGATTCTCTCTTTATCTTGGTTAGCAAGAGGACAGAGGAGTAAATGGAAGCCAACTAACCTCCTTCCAGGACCAATCTGGAATTACAACTAAATTGTGGAGAAATCACCCAGAACAAAAAACTGAACATTAGTGAGAGAAAAGTTTTATAATCTCGGACAGAAGAATCAGCTTCAGCACTAACTGACTAGTAAGGAGTATGGTGGACCTCAAGAAGGCTGGCTGGGTTCCCACAGGCTCCAGCACCACAGGGATAATTAAGCAGCTGGTTGGATCCCCCTGAGAAGAATGGGGTCTAAACCCTAAGGTGGGACACCCAGCCTAGAGCAGCAGAGCCCAAAAAGTACACAGGTAACAACCAGCGGTGAAAGTGGCAGGGTTGCACTCTGTCAGAGATGGAAGACTGAAGATGCAAAAAGCCATTTAAAGGGCCAACACACAAATTTCCATTTGCTGCCACTTACCCTGGGCTCTGGCAAAGGCAGGGGCAGAGTGGGCTAGAGACTCCTGAGGAGAGACTGGGGATGGAAGCTTTGTAGAGAGAGCTGAAAGAGATCTGAGTGCTGAATCATCCCCCATACAGCAGCAGCCATTGTGCTCATGCAGACATTCCCCTCTGAGTGGCAGCAGCATAAAGGGGAAATAGCCCCAATCTGAGGAGAGACTCCACCTGCCCTATGGGGTTTAAGCCTGACTGCTGAGTGCAGAGTGACTAGATTAACAACTGAAGGTGACAACAATAGACAGCAGATCTCTGGTAGTCTCAGAGCAGGCTGCCTTAGGTCAGACATCACCAGAGGTGGATCCAGAAAGAAAGAAACAGTGGTAAATACTAAAGGCTACTGAGACTAAAACCACTGTGCTCTTCTCCATGATTAGCGATATTTTCTTTCCTGTATAGCTTTTTAACATTCATTTCTTGTCCAGCAAGTTTCTGCATATTAAGTCACTAGAATTTATACCATAATTTATTTTGCTCCTTCCTTATAATAGTCTTAATCTATTTACACCCTTATTAATACTACTTCATTTGCTGTTGATAGTGGGATTGCAGTGGTGGGGGGGAGATATTTATGTGGATGTGGGCTTTTCCCCTGGGCTTTGTGGTTTTGTTCTGGCAGCACCTAAAAAGCAGCCTACAAGATGTGATAGGCGGAGTAACCCTCAGTCAACCAGCTGGAGGGAAGGACCCACCAAAGACAGACAGAACAATAATCAAAACCTTGTTACATCCAGAGAGCCAACAAAACCAGCATCCCAAAAACATCAACTTCAGGAGATCGAGGAGATTGCACCACCAAATCCCACAGGTCTCTTACCATAGAAGTTCATACCACAAACTCAGGGAATCAGAACAGATCAATTTAAGAAGCAGAGACTAACAAGAAGGGACTCACAAACAATGAGAAAACAAAGAAACAAACCCCAAATGAAAAGAAAGGCGGAATCCTCAGAAAGAATGAGAAATGAAATAGAGGCAAGTCAACTATTAGATACTGAGTTAAAAGCAATGGTTATAAGGAAGCTCAATGAGCTCACTGAGACTTACCAAAAACTACAGGGAAACTATGAGTGAACTTACTGCAAACGATATCAGGATGAAAAAGGAAATAGAAACTATCAACAAGAGCCAAGAGGACATGAAGAATACAATTTCCAAATTGAAGAACAGAGTAGAAGGCATCAAAAGCAGGGTAGGTGAAGCAGAGGATGGAATCAGCAAGCTGAAGGACAAGATAGAAAAAACCTCCCAGCAAGAGCAAGAAAAGAAAAAAAGCCTTCAAAAGAATAAAGAGGAATTAAGGAAACTGTAGGACAACATGATCAAAATACTATCCCTATAACAGGGACACAAGAAGGAGAAGAAGAGGAGCAAGGGATAGAAAACCTGTTTAAAAAATTAATGATGGAAAACTTCACTTATTTGATAAGAGAAAAGGCACACAAATCCAGGAAACACAGAGTCCCAATCAAGAGGAACCCAAAGAAGCCCACTTCAAGACACATTATAATTAAAATGGCAAAATCCCAAGACAAAGAATCTTAAAGGCAGCAATGGAGAAACAGGATGTAACATACAAGGGTGCCCCAATAAGGCTAGCAGCTGACTTCTTAATGGAAACACTATAAGCCAGAAGGTAATGGCAAGAAATATTCCAAGCAATGACAAGCAAAGGCCTGCAACCAAGACTACTGTACCCAGCAAGGCTTTCAATTAAAATGGAAGGTGAAATAAGGAGTTTCCCAGACAACAGAAGGCTGAAAGAATACACCTTCATCAAAACAGCATTGCAAGATATGCTAAAGGGACTGCTTTAAGAAAAGGAAGAAAAAGAGTGAGAGAGGGAGGAACACAGGTATAAATGGCAATGAATAAGTAACTATCAATAACAACTGTAAATGTAAATGGATTAAATGCTCCATCAGAAGACACAGAATAGCTGAATGGATAAGAAAACATGATGACACATATGCTGCCTACAAGAGACCCACCTCAAAACAAAAGGCCTACAGACTGAAAGTGAAGGGCTGGAAAAAAAATATTCCAAGCAAATGGACAGAAAAAAAAAAAGCTGGGGTAGCAATACTCATATTAGATAAAATAGACTTCAAAACAACAGCCATAAAAAGAGACCCACAAGGTCACTTCATTATACTCAAGGGAAGAATCCATCAAGAAGACATAAACATTGTAAATATACATGCACCCAACAAAGGAGCACCCAAATACATAAGGAAAGGCTTGGAGGACTTCAAGAAAGATATCGACAGCAACACAGTTATAGGAGAGGATTTTAACACTCCACTGTCAAAAATGGATAGATTTTTAAATAAAATATCAAGAAAGATATAGTGGCATTGAATAATATCCTAGATCAAATGGACTTAACTGATATGTATATAGAGCCCTTCATCCCAAAGAAGCAAAATATTCTTTGAAAAGAACACATTCTTTTCAAATGCACATGGAACATTTTCAAAGATAGAGCACATGATAGGACACAAAACAAGCGTCAACAAATTCAAGAAAATTGAAATCATATCGAGCATTTTCTCTGACCACAAGGGACTGAAACTAGAAACCAACCACAAGGAAAAAATTCAAAAATGCTCAAACTCATGGAGATTGAATAGCATGCTATTAAACAATGAATGGGTCAAGAATGAGATCAAGGAAGAAATCAAAATTTCTAGAAATAAATGAAAATGGACTCACAACAGTCTAAAACTTATGGGACACAGTAAAGGCAGTCCTGAGGAGGAAGTTCAGAGTGTTAAAGGCCTACCTAAAAATGACAGAAAAATTTCAAATGAACAACCTAATCTTACACCTACAAGAACCGGAGGAACAACAACAAAGCCCAGAGCCAGTAAAAGGAAGTAAATAACGAAGATCAGAGCAGAAGTGAATGATATAGAGAATAAAAGCACAATTTTAAGGATAAATATACCCAGCAGCTGGTTCATTGAAAAGACAAACAAAATCGACAAGCCTTTAAGCAGATTCATCAAGAAAAGAAGAGAGGGGACCAAAATAAACACAATCAGAAATTACAACTGATAATACAGACATACAAAGGATTGTAAGAAATTACTATGAAGAACTATACACCAAGAAATTTGAAAATCTAGGTGAAATGGACACATTTCTAGAAAAATATAATCTTCCAAAACTGAATGAAGAAGCAGCAGAAAGCCTGAACAGACCAATAACAGCTAATCAAAAAACTCCTGGTGCACAAAAGGCACGGAATGGATGGTTTCACAGGAGAGTTTTACAAAACATTTAAGGAAAAGCTAACCTGAATCCTTCAGAGACTATTCCCAAAAATCCAAGAAGACAGAAGACTCCAAAATCCTTTTTATGAAGCCAGCATCATCCTAACCCAAAACCAGATAAAGATAAAACAAAGAAAGGAAACTACAGGCCAATATTGCTAACAAACATTGACACCAAAATCCTGAACAACCACCTCCAGCAATACATTAAAAAGATCATACACCATAAACAAGTGGGATTCATCTCAGGGATGCAAGGATAGTACAATATTCACAAATCAATAAATGTAGTACATCACATAAACTAAAGCAAAGACAAAAATCACATGACCACATCAATGGATGAGGGAAAAGCATTTGATAAGGTACAGCACCCATTTATGATAAAAACACTCAGCAAAATGGGGATAGAGGGAGCATACCTCAACATAATAAAGGCCATATATGAGAGACCTACAGCCAACATCATACCAAATAGGCAAATCTAAAAGCTTTCCCACTAAGATCAGGAAGAAGACAAGGATGTCCACTTTCACCACTTCTATTCAACATAGTATTGGAAGTCCTAGTCACAGCGATCAGACAAGAAAAAGAAATAAAAGGCATCCAAATTGGAAAGGAGGAAGCAAAATTGTCATTGTTTGCATATAACATGATAGTGTTCACAGAAAATCCTATAGACTCCACCAAAAATCTGCTTGATCTAATAAGTGAATTAGGCAAAACAGCAGGATACAAAGTCAATATTCAGAATTCCATGGTATTTTTGTAAACCAACAATGAAATATCAGAAACAGAAATTAGGAAAAAAATCCCATTTGATATAGCAACAAGAAAAATGAAGTACCTAGGAATAATCCTAACCAAGGAGGTAAAAGACCTATACTCAGAAAACTATACAACACTGAAGAAAGAAATTAAGGAAGACACAAACAAATGGAAGCATGTACCACGCTCATGGATTGGAAGAATTAACATCATCAATATGTCCATACTACCCATACTAAATTTATAGATTCAATGCAATCCCTATAAAATACCAATGACATATTTCACAGATATGGAACAAACTTTTCAAAAATTTATATGGAACCATAAATGACCCCAAAGAGCTGCAGTAACTTTGAGAAAGAACAAAGTAGGAGGGATCACAATATCTGATATCAAACTGTATTACAATGCTACTGTAATCAAAACAGCCTGGTACTGGCATAAGAAAAGACACATAGATCAATGGAACAGAATAGAGAACCCAGAAATAAACCCATGTGTCTATGGTCAATATTTGACAAAGAGGGCAGAAGCATAAAATGAAGATAGCCTCTTCAACACAAGGTGTTGGGAAATCTGCACAGCTACATTCAAAAAAAAGAAACTCAACCACCAACTTACACCATATACAAAAATAAACTCAAGATGGATAAAAGACTTAAATAGTCACAACATCATAAAAGCCCTAGAGGATAATATAGGGAGGAAAATCTCAGATATTCAACACAGCAATATTTTCACTGATATGTCCCCTAGAGCAAGGAATATAAAGGAAAGAATAAAGAACTGGGACTTCATCAAAATAAAAAGCTTCTCCATGGCTAAAGAAAACATCAGCAAAATGAAAATGGAACCAACCATATGAAAAATATGTTTGCAAACAGAACCTCAGAAAAGGATTTGATCTCCAAAATATATAAAGAACTGACACATCACTCCAGGAAGATGAACAACCCAATTAAAAAATGGGCAAAGAACCTGAACACACACTTCTCCAAGGAGGACATACAGAGGGTACAGAGACATATGAAAAGATGCTCAGCATCACTAGCCATCAGAGAGATGCGAATTAAAACCACAATGAGATATCATTTCACACTGGTCAGAGGGCCATCAGAAACAAATCAACAAACAACAAGTGCTAGAGAAGTTGTGGAGAAAGAAAAGTACACTGTTGGTGGGAATGCAGACTGGTGCAGTCACTGGAAAATACTATGGAATTTCCTAAAAAACCTAAAGATGGAATTGCCTTTTGAGCCAGCAAGTCCACTGCTGGGATTACACCCTAAGAACCCTGAAACAGCAATCCAAAAGAACTTATGCACCCCAATGTGCATAGCAGCACAATTTACAATAGCCAAGTGCTGGAAGCAACCTAAGTGCCCATTGGCAAATGAGTCGATCAAATAACTGTGGTACATTTATACAATGGAATACTACACAGCAGAAAGAAAGAAAGAGCTCCTATCCTTTGCGACAGCAAGGATGGAACTGGAGGACATTATGCTAAGTGAAATAAGCCAGGAGGTCAAAGACAAATACCATATGAGCTCACCTATAAGTGGAACCTCATCAACAAAACAAACATGCAAGCAAAATATAACCAGAGACATTGAAATTAAGAACAAACTGACAGTAACCAGAGGGGAGGTGGGAGGGGATAATGGAGGAAGGGCTGTCAGGAAAATCTATAAAGGACACACGGACAAAGCCAAAGGGGGTTAGGATCGAGGGTGGGAGGTGGGGATGGTTGGCTTGGGGGAGGTCTGGTGGGGGTAATGGAGACAACTGTTGTTGATCACCAATAAAAAAAGGAAATAAAAAATTTTAAAAACATTCTATCTTTATCTTTAAATTTGGTGTTTTGATGATGAAGTGTCTTGGTGTGGACTTCTTCCTGTCCATCTTGTCTGGGACTCTGTGCTTTCTGGACTTGTATGTCCATTTCCTTCATGAAGTTAGGGAAGTTTTCTTTCATTACTTTTCAAATAGATTTCCAATTTCTCGTTCTTTCTTTTCTCCTTCTGGCAGCCCTATGATTTCAATATTAGCACATATTTAAGTTGTCCCAGAGGCTCCTTATACTATCCTAATTTTTTTTTTGGGGGGGGGGTTGTTTTTTCTTCTTGATGTTCTGGTTGGTTGTCTTGTTCCAAAGAACCAAATCATTGGAAATGATTCCAAATCATTGATTTGATCCTCAGCTTCATCCACTCTACTGTTAATCCCTGCAAATTTTTTATTATGCTTATTGTATTTTTAATTTCTTACTGGATCTTTTTTTATGCTGTTGAGGTTCTCACTAAGTACCTCGAGCTTCCTTATAACCAGTGTTTTGAACTCTGCATCTGAAAGATTGCTTATCTCCATTTTGTTTAGTTCTTTTTCTGGAGTTCTGTTCTTTCATTTGGGCTAGGTTTCTTTGTCTCCTCACTTTGGCAGCCTCAATGTGTTTATTTCTATGTATTAGGTAGAGCTGCTATGACTCTGTCTTGGGTGCATGGCCTAATGTAGTAGGTGTCCTGTGGGGTCCAGTGGCAAAGTCTCCCCTATCACCCAAGCTGGGTACTTGATGTACATGCTCTGTGTTTGCTGAGTACACACCCCTCTTGTAGTTGAAGCTTGATGGCAGGTCAGTGGGTGGGATTTGTCCAGGCCTGTCAGCTGCAAGGACTGGCTGTGACCATTTACCATCAACTTCTGCCCTTCGTGGAGGGTCAGTTGTGCAGGGGACCACTCCATGGAGCAGGGATTACTTTAGCAGAGCCCTGGTGCCTCGTGTTCGGTCTGGGGCCACTTGGCATAAGCTATAATGTTATGTGCAGCTGGCTGCTTCTTGTGTTGATCTTGGAGATGCCGTAGGAAGGCCTTGTTGTGAACCAAGGCCAGCTGCTGGTGGTGTAGGGCATGGGGCCATTTAGCAAAGTACAGGGGCTTGCCAAGATAAGCTGCAGCTTGTTTGAGAGGATTTAGGAAGTCAGAAGCATGAGCCAAGACAAGACATTCATATAAAAAAGCGACTCTTAACCACTTGGTTGGGCCTGTAAGTTGGGTAGGGCAGAGTCTCAGGGAATCACCAGGTGGAGCAATAGTTGAGCCAGGTTGATGGAGTTTCAGATATGGTTCAAGCATCGGACATTTTCTGATGCCTGTAGGTCAGCATCAGTAGTCAGCATCAGAGTGCTTTCAATAGGCCTGATAGATCCTTTCTAAAAATTCAGAAGGGTCTCAATTTGGTTTCTGCTGAATGGCCTGTATGTATCATATTCAGACTCCTTCGTTTAGGCAACCCTTTTAAGCCTTTCAATATGCACATTTTGTAATGCTCTAGGAAGGCTAGGTCCCTGCCATTTGGGTCCCAGTTTGCCTCTGTCAAGGGAATTGCCCCAGTTGGTCTGGGGGGTCCTGTTGAGATTATCTTGATGGAGGTGATGAGCCTCTTCAATTAGCCTTGTTGATAGTTAGCTGCCTTTTATCTGCTGTTAGCAGGATGTGAAAAAGATCCTGTATGTCTGTCCAGTTTGGATGGTGAGTGGCAAAAACAGAGGTGATAAGATCTGCCATTCTCTACATGAGGGGTTGCAATTCTTCCCATTCAGTAAATCTCAAATGGAAAATGGAGTGTTCCACCTATTGTTTATTACCTCAAAGGCAATTGTCCTGCTCCAGATAGTGCTGCTCCCTGGCCAAATTGGGTGCCTTGCCAGTTCTTCAATGGAATGCCACTCCTTCATCATACAGGGGTAGGGCTGTCCCCTCTCTGGGCCCTATTTAAGTTATGTCTGGCAGCAGGGCTGGTGGCAGGAGAAATATTCCGACTGCTAATCCTGGGTCCCCCAGGTTCAGGGTATTAAACAGAGTCACCTCTTCCTTTTTCTTTTCTTCCTGTGTCTAACCACCAGGAAGGGGTTTTGAAGCCAATTTCCTTCTCTGCATCACTGAGTTGTTCCCCTTCTTTGCCAAATCCTTACTGTGTAAAGACATTAATGCCTGGACATAAAGGATTTTGTCCAATTTCCCTGACTGTTGGCAAAACGGTTCCAACTGTATGATGGTGTAGTAAATTTAGGAACCATTTAGGGGCCATTTTCACCCATACTTTATACATAGGAGTGTTACAACAGAAAACCAATTCCTTCTTGGTCATTGGATGACAGCTGTATGTGGAACAGTCTGCTACCATTAGGCCCCCAGGTGGGCTCCCTTCAAGAATCAAAGCAGAACAACCCCTACTGACATGAAAGTATAAAATCAAACCCATAATCACAGAAAGACCCCAGACAAAGTGGGAACATATAAACCAAACTTGGACCCATGATTTCATTATTCTAAACAAGTGCTCACAAGCAAGTCCTAGCATCTTATCTTCTGCCAACTGATACCACGAACAGTCCTGGCCAGACCCTAGTGGCATGAAGCCCAAATGGCAGGGATAGCTTAGGATAACCAACTGGTACTGCAAATGGCCCTAACTAGACCCAAGTAGCACAAAGCCCTAGTGGCAGGGATAGAGGACTCTCAGTGCACGCTTACCCAGTCTAGGAGTCTGTCTACCTCCCAAAGACTCGTTTCCTTTCACCAGCCAAGCATTTCAGTTGCTAATGCCTTGAGCAGCAGTGCAGGGAAAATTCCCCAAGGATAGTTCTCAACAGCTGCTGGGAAGTCCCCACAGGCCGGCTCTCTGGCTCAGCCTGCCACCAGCAGCTGGGACTGCAGATGTGCCCTCTGGAACTTACCCAGGTCCATGCTGTCCCAGTGGAGTCACCAAAAACTGTAACCAAAATTCAGGTTTTACTGCCTGCCACAACAAAAGCCAAACTCATGACCTAGGTGCTGGTGCAAAAGAAAAGGGGTTTATTCAGGTGCTGCTGACCTGGGAGAACAGAGGACTCCTGTCTCATAGACCATCCCCCATTCCTGCTCAAGCCCAAGGTTCTTACAGGGATAGCAAGGAGGGCTTTTTTCTATCCATTTATCTTGCTAGCTTTTGGTGCACTCCAGATCTGTCCATTCATCTTTCTAGCTTTTGGCGTGCTCAGGCCTTATCCATTCATCTTGTGAGAAACTCCCTCTGTGCCCTTTTGGCTAATGGCAGAGACTCCCCACCCTCCCTGACTGTCTTTGGCATCAGGGTCAGTGGGGTGAGGGTGGGCTATGGAAACTGCCATCACGAAGCCTGGAGATGTCTCAGCCCCCATCCTGCCTCCTGACACTGAACACAGCGCTGGCACATCCAGGGCAGCAGGTTGGACAGGCACCCCTGGATTCAAGCACGCTTCCAGCCTCCGAGCAGCCCCACCCAGCCTGCCTTTCCTAAGTAGCCAGCTGGCCTGCACTCACTCACCCTGCTGCCACCTTCCCACACTCAGGCTGACTGTTGATGGTAACACAGCCTTCAGTTTTAGCTTCCTCTGCCCTGCTGAAGGCAGTTTCCATCTCTTTTGTCCATTTCCCATCATTTGTATGTGCTTTTATACCATTTGAGTTTCATTTGAGATGGAGCTTTTAAGTCTGCCTTTCTCCTGTTTTTCAGGATTAATTTCCATAAGAGGCATTGTGACATAAAAGGTCTTTACTCTGTCATTTTAAAACCAAGTCATGAATCTCTTTTAGGTGCTTACTTATTCCAAATGCAGACATAGTTCTTCCTGATGGCAATTTTCAAACTGCATCTCATTGTTTTGTGGAAATGTGAAACAAAGGGTTAATATGGGATACTATGCTGGTAAATACTGTTGGAGAAGTGACCTTAGATATAGTTCTTAACACTTGCCTGGTGTGTTTATTTCTTTAAGAATAAAATAGTAGCCCTGGCTACTCTGCCCCTCCTACTGGTCTGAGGGGCCCATCTCTGCCCCTCCTACTGGTCTGAATGAATGTTGTCCTTCTTTTGGTTGTGCGAAGAGGGAAAGTGTAACCTCAATCTTGGCCAGAAGTCTGACAACCAAGGATTTAAAGAAGCCCCATTCATCCAGATGGGTAGCAGGGGAGGAGACAGGGAGTCATGGTGGAGCGGACATAGTACAATGCAGAGACGCAGCAGTGGCAGTGGAACAGGCAGTCCCACATTCACGTGCGGTGGATAAAAATTGGGAGGGATACCCTGGGAGCAAGCGATCCCAGCTCCAGGCCACACTGCGCAGCCCAAGGTTCCAGCACTGGGAGATAAAGCCTTACAACTTATGGCTGAAAAAAGCAGGAGGGGATTTAGGGTGGCAGAAGAAACTGCCAGTTTCTCAGAGTCCATTTAAAGGGCCCACATGGTCCTAGAATGTACACAAATCCACATACTCTGGGAGTCACCACCATGGCAGCAGCTAGAAGGTCACCAGTTGTATACAGGAAGTAGGTGAAATGACTAGAAATGATTGTCTTCTGGAGGCTTGCACGTGCCCAGCAAGCCTCCAGAAGATAGGCAGCTACACTGTCACCTCTCTGACCTGTCCCCTCACACAGCATCACAAAGTGGTGAAGTGGTTCCCCACCCTGATGAACACCTAAGGCTCTGCCCCTTACAACTTAGCTGGTGTGCTAAGACAAGGAGTCAAAGCAGCTCTACCTAATACACAGAAATAACTCAGGAGGGCTCCCAAGTTGGTCAGACAAAGAAATATGGCCCAAATGAAAGAAAAGAACAACCCCCCCAAAAAAAGAACTAAGCAAAACAGAGATAGTCAACTTATTAGATACACAGTTCAAAATACTGGCAATAAGGATGCTCAGAAAAATCATTGAGTATGGCAAAAACATACAGGAAGAGATGAAGGCTACACTAAGTGAAATAAATAAAAATCCACAGGGAACCAAGAGTGAAGTGAAGGAAGCTGGGATTCAAATCAAAGACTTGGAAAATAAGGAAGAAATAAACAGTCAACCAGAACAAAATGAAGAAAGAAGAATTCCAAAAAATGAGGAGAGTGTAAGAAGACTCTGGGACATCTCCAAAAGGGCCAACATCCAAATCATAGGGATGCCAGAATGAAAAGGGGAAGAGCAGGATATTGAAAACTTATTTGAAAAAATAATGAAAGAACACTTTCCTAATTTGGCAAAGGAAATAGACATACATATCCAGGAAGCACAGAGTCCCAAACAAATTGGACCCAAAGAGGACCACACCAAGACACATCATAATCAAAATGCCAACAGTTAAAGAGAGAATCTTAAAAGCAGAAAAAGCAGAGACTTATCTACAAAGGAGTTCCCATAAGTCTATCAGCTGATTTCTCAAAAGAAACTTTACAGGCAAGAAGAGACTGGCAAAAATTACTCAAAGTGATGAAAAGGAAGGACCTACAACCAAGATTACTCTATCCAGGAAAGCTATCATTTAGAATGGAAGGGCAGATAAAGTGCTTCCTGGACAAGGTAAAGCTAAAGATAGTCATCATCACCAAGCCATTATCAAAATAAACATTAAAGGGACTTATTTAAGAAAAAGAAAAAGATCAAAACTCTGAACATTGAAATGACAACAAACAACTATCAACAACTGAATCTAAAAAAAACAAAAACAAACTAAGCAAACAGCTCAAACAGGTACAGAATCATAGACAAGGATACCATGTGGAGGGTTATCAGTAGGGAGGGGGAAGGAGGAAAATAGGGGGGAAGGTGCAGAGATTAAGAAGTATAATTGGTAGGTACAAAATAGACAGCAGATATCAAGAACAGTAGAGGAAATGGAAAAGCCAAAGAACTTACATGCATGACCCATAGACATGAACTAAGGGGGACGGGTTGTTGGAGGGAAGGGGAGTTCCAGGCAGAAGTAGGCAAAGGGGAAAAATTAGGACAACTGTAATAGCATAAGCAATAAAATATACATTAAAAAATTAAAACTAAACTATAGAACAGCCATCACTGAGAACTGGCAGAAATCAAGTTGAATGGAGGTCCTGCAATCACATATTTAAAAAAGAAACCACATCCTTCCAGACTGGTAGGAGGAGCAGAGATGCACAGACATGGAATGGGCTGGTCTCACACCCACATGTGGCAGATAAAATTCAGAAGGGATACCTCTGGAGTGAGGGGTCCTAGCTCAACATTAGGCCCCTCGGCCCATGGTTCCAGTGGCAGGAAGGTAAGTCCCCTTGCCTTCTGGCTGTAAAAAGGAGTAGAGATTGAATCAGTTGAAGAAACTGCTGAATTCCCAGGCAGTTCCTCTTAAAGGGCCCACAAACAGACTTATTAAGACTTACTCCTGCTGAGCTGCAGCACTGGGGCAGCAGCTTGAAAGGCACCAGTGGCATGTAGTTAAGAACTGAAGTGTCTAGCATCAGGAAGAAAGCTGAGGTACAGATTTCTCCAAGACAGAATTTCTGGCAGGGGCCGTTGCTCATCTTCTGAGCCCTTCCCCCACAGAGCCACAGAACACAATGGCTCCTACTGACCTATTACTATTTCCCCACAGGAGCCCCGAGTAAATTGACAGTGGGGAAGATCCTCATAGATACAGGAACTACATTTTCAGTGCTAAATACAAAACTAACCAAGAAAAGTTCATGATTTCTCAAAGGGATTGGCAAGAAATGTTCAAAGTGATGAAAAGCAAGGACCTACAAGCAAGCAAAGCTGTCATTTAGAATCAAAGGATAAACAGCTGCCTAGACAAGAAAAAGCTAAAGTTCATCACTACAAAACCGGTATTATATGAAATGTTAAAGGCTCTTCTTTAAGAAGAACAAAACTATGAACAATAAAATGGCAATAAATACATATCTATCAACAATTTATTCTAAAAAACTAAATAAACAAAAAAGCAGAACAGAAACAGAATTATAGATACCGAGAACATTTTGATGGTTGTGAGATGGAAGGGGAGGATGGGCAAATAAGGTGAAGGGATTAAGTAGTACAAATTGGTAGTTACAGAATAGTCATGGGGGTGTAAAGTGCGGTATAGGGAATGGAGTAGGTGAAGAACATATGTGCATGACTCACGGACATGGACAATGGTGTGGAGATTGCCTGAGGAAGTGGGAGGGAAAACTGGGTAGAGGGAGGCTAAAGGGGAAAAAACTGGGACAACTGTAATAGCATAAACAATGAAATATAATCAAAATTTAAAAAAAAGAAAAGTTCAGCTGCATTGTTGGTTAACGGAATGACTGGACAATTGCAAAAACAAGCATTCATTCCTTCATCCTCTAGAGTGCCAGACTAGGGGTCGAAAACTTACGCGTAATTTTCTCTACATGCCACACTGCTCTATTCCATTGTTGGGCTGAGATTTACTTTGTAAACTGCATGCATGAATAACTTTTTCCTCTGAGAAACAAGAGTTATGTTTAGGAGTCATGCTGGAACATGCTTGGAGGTGAACCTCTCAGAGTTTGTGAACTCTTCCCAAGATCTACAAGCAGGTCGATTGAGCCTTCTGGGCTGATGGAACCCCAGGTAGGAAGGTTAACATCCAATCCATAAAAATTAACCTAAAAGAAGGGGTACAGACCCCAGAGAAGAAATAATACCCCTTCAAGAAGGAAGCTTTAGAGGGAATTTGACCAGTATTGCAGAATTTCTTAAAATCAGGATTAACCTGGACGTGCCAATCTCCCTGTAACACCTCCGTTTTGCCAGTCAAAAAGGCTCACTCTGATGAATATTGATTTGTACAGGACCTTAGAGCATAAATGACATTGTCCAGGACATTCACTCTAGTGCCCAACCCTTATACTTTGTTGACCACAGTGCTGGGGATAGCAAATGGCTTTCAGTCCTAGACTTAAAAGATGCTTTTTTTCTGCATCTCAATAGGTGAACAGGCTCAGCTATTATTTGCCTTTGAATGACAGGACCCCAAAACTAAAGCTACACCCCAATACTATTGGACTGTGTTGCCGCAAGGATTTAAGAATTCCCCAACCACATCTGGGGAAATGTTAGCAAATATTTAAGGGATTGAAATTGGGAGTTCTATAATATGTAGATGACTTACTAATAGCTAGCAATGCTTACAAAGATGGCCAAAGAGGATATAAAGTATATCCTTGCTACTCCTAGGTTTGCAAACAGGAGGAAGCCTACCTGGAATTCCAATTGAAAAAGGGCACTAGGATCTTGATGGCTGATTGAAAACAAGCCATCACTACAACAAAAATTCCAGAGAACGGGAGGCAGATTCATGGATTCTTAGGGAGTACAGGGTTTTGCTGAATTTGGAATCCAAATTTTGTCCTGATAGCGAAACTATTGTATAATTCTTTGAAAGGATTAGACTCTGAACTCCTTGAATGGATGAGAGACTGTCAGGCAGCATTTGACACCTTGAAAGAAAAACTAGTTTCAGCCCCTGTAGTAGGACTGTCCAATTTACAGAAACCTTTCAGATTACAGATTCATGAAAGGAAAGGAACTGGACTGGGGGTACTAATCCAGACCCTGGGATATACCCCTCAACCTTTAGCCCATCTCTCAAAGATATGCCCATTTGAGGACTGGCAAGCTGACTTTATATAGATTCCTGAAACCAAATGAAACTTTAAATTTTTATTAGATTTTGTAGACACCTTTTCTAAATGGGTACAGGCATACCCCACTAACTGATAAGACAACTGAGGTAGCAAAACTTCTACTCAGAGAAATAATCCCTAGGTTTGGACTTTCTTACAGCATTCAAAGTGACAATAGACGATCATTCACTTCAGAAATCTCCCAGAAGATAGGGTAGGCATGGCAGATTCAATGGCAACTACATGCATCTTGGAGACCCCAATCTATGGCAGGGCGGGGCGGGGGGGGGGGGCGGACTGAGGAAATGAACAACACAACAAAGACCCTGGCTAAAATATGACAGGAAAAACATTTGAAATGGGACCAGGCACTTTCTATTGCCTTGCTCTGGATTAGGATAGTGCCCCAAAGCAGGCTTAAATTAAGCCTTTTTGAAACAGTTTATGAGAGACCATTCCAAGTTTCCATTTTAGGAACACCCCCTTTAGATTTAGAACATGAACCAAAAATAAAAAAAAAAAATGTGTGCAACATTTAGGGCAAACAGTAACAACTTTGCACAAGCTGGCTCATTGCAGCTGTATACCTGTCTGACAAGATCTTACACCCATTCCAGCTGGGAAACCAAGTCTCCCTAAAGATCTGGAAGACTTGAGGTCCTGAAAAGCAGTTAGCCAAGCAGTGGACCAGTCCCAAAGACATCCTGCTGACAACACTCTTCCCTGAAGCTCACAGGAATCAAGCCTTGGATCTACCACACAAGGATAAAATGGGCACCACCTGAGGAGGATTCAGATCTTGCTGCTGCTATAGACACTGCAAGGGAAAGCTGCACCACACTCCTGAAGGAGATTTAAAATTCCTCATTCAGAAAGGGACAGTGGCTCCCAAAGCTAAGTGTCAATGTTACTTTTTATTTTACTATTATTTCCTGACAATTGCTATATTTTATGCCCATGCATGGACTGATAACACCTTTGGCCACACTTCCCAGGCAGGGGCTTCCTCAGCAAACTTATCCCACTGTTGGGTATGCCACCTAAAGCCCCGCTCCGCTCAGGATTAGATCATGGGAATCCTTTAGTCTCTCCATTTTCTGATTTCACTACAGTCCCCCTGCACTACTAGGCATACCCTTCACTAAATACTTGATTGCTTGTCTACACAATAGGTCTCACTTTTTTTGAAAGCCCAGCTGCAACACTGCCTCCTGAAATATGAAGCAGTCTACCAGATTCACTTGTTCAGCAGTTTCATCTTCTAGACACCATGTATGCTGCCTCCCCAAGACAGCAATCCTTCTCCCTTGAGTAAAGGATTCCCTCCATTCTTGACTCCCTTCTTCCTTTAGAAGATGGCAAGAATCTCTGGACCCAGGGTTAGGTAAGACTATACAGTCCTTGATAGCAGGAAGAAACTACAGAAGATGAGACTTCAATCCATTTACCCTTATAAAATTATCTTACCCTTATAAGATAAAACTCTTCAGAGTTTTGAAGGGGAGAATTGTTACTGTAGACAGTCAGCCAAGTGTGGGCAGCTGGTGACCAGGTGAGCATGGGCCTGGCTAGCCAGTTTGCATGGGGGGCTGCACAAAGGATGCAGGTGCACCAAGATCCAGGGACTCCAAGGACTCCAACCAGCTCTCCCAGATGTGTGGGCACTAGGTCCAGCATCACGAGGTAAGCCGAGGGCTGTAGCATCTCCAGGCTTCCTGATGGGGGTCCTCAGCACCCCTCCCACTGACCTAGATACTGCACATAGTCAGGGAGCATTGAAAATTCCTCTTTACTGGCCAAGATGGTGGCAGGGGATGGTTCTACCACTGAGTGTATCAGAGCTAGAAAGATGAATGGACACAGCCCAAGTGTGCTAAAAGCTAGCAAGATAATTGTGTAGAAAAATCTCTCCCCTCCCTATTGGGCTTGAGCAAGAAGGGGTATGTTCTTTGAGATGGGAATCCACCATTTTCCCATGTCACGGCACCTGAATAAACCTCTTCCCTTTTGTACCAGCCCATTTCACGAATTTGGCTTTAGTTGCAGGAGACAGCTGAATCTGTGTTTCTGTTACAGTTATGCAAAGGGCATATGAAGGGAAGCAGCAGATCTTCCCTAAAAATCTCCAGAAATGCTGGAGAACTGGAATCAGCAGGAGTGAGGAGCGAACGCAAGGCGAGGGAACTACAATAGGAAGAAAGACTAGCAATGTGACTCGGAAGCCACTGGCCCCCATGCCCTAGGAGCTGCTCAGGGATGCTGTGGCTGGGGCTCAGGCTGATTTGAAGTGAGAAATAAAAACTGGAGGATGAAGTGAAGAGTCACTGCTGGAACAATGAGGCCCACAGCCCTAGCCCCCTCTGGCTAAGAGGAAGGCAGCAGTCAGGTTGACACTATCCTGAATGCACTGAATGGCTCCAAAGAAAGGACTTTGTGTGATAAAGCCACACAATTAACATGTTCTTTGCTAGTGCAGTGTTTGGTGAAAGATGCTGTTGGCATTTGGGGCGATCTGTTCACTATGCAAGCCCTCTATACATTGCTGAGTGCTCACTATCCTGGGCACAATTCCTGGGCCCATCTAATCCCTACTATGCATTCCCATCATCATGACCATAAAATACCCCTCTCCCACATTTCCAAATGGCCGCACTGGGGTGGGGCAATACCGCCTTTCTTGACTTGTGTTGTCCTTTTTAACTTTAAAATTTTTTATTGTGAAGTATAACCCATGGAAAAGTACACAAAACATAGCTGTACACTTTGTAATTTGCCATAAAGTGAATATACATGTATCTGCCCTGCAGGTTAAGAAGCAGGCCACTGCCAAGTCCCCAGACAGCTCCTTCATGCTCCTTCCCACCATGCCCTCCTTCGCCTGTGAAGGTAACTATGATCCTGACTTGAACACTGTTGACTCAGTCTGTTTCTGAACTTCATACGAATGGGATAATGTAGCATGTATCCTTTTGTAAGAGCTTTAAGATATAACTCATGCAATATATAATGCACCCATTTAAAGTGTGTAGTTCAAAAGCTTAATAATTTAAAAAAGTTAGGATTAAAATAGATATAACAAAAACTGTCATTTTAACCATATTTAGGTGCATAATCCAGTGGCACTGATTACAGTCTGCTGTTGTGCAGCCGTCACCATCATCTATTTCCAAACTTTCTCCCAAAGGCAAACAGAAACCAGCACCTGTCCATAAAAGGGAAATTCTTATGTATGGCACAGAAAATAAATGCTCAGGAAGAGGAGAGGGAATCAATGCCTATGGAATGTCTCTGTTACTTAGAAGGAGGCAAATCCAAGTGCAAGTGGAAGCAAATTTACAGGTAAGCAGGGAGAGGGAACTGTTAGGGGCATTACTGGGAAAGAGTTCTACTTTGAGGGAAACTAAAGTACAAAACAGAAAAGCTGACGCAGCATGCACTGCACACATAGCACAAATGTGTGGCATCAGCTCACCTGGACACAGAATCTATGTCCAATAGAGCTTCCCAGGCTGCGGGTAAGAATGGAAGGTCTGGATCAACCCATGACATTTTGGGGGACAAATGTGGCAGCAAAGTAGCCAAAGATTATTGGCAAGAAACAGCACGGATGTGATCAATGAAGCAGGCTAGGAAGGACAGGCTCAGAACTAAAGCCAGGAGAGACTGAAAGAGGAAGGAGGATGAAGAGACTGGCAGTCTCAGTCTTACCCAGCAGAGGCACACTGGAGAGTAGACATGGGTAAGAGGGGTACTTATGTTCAGGAAGCTGGATGTTATAATGGAAGATTTTATTGGTAAAAATGTGTTGGGTGATAATCATATAAGATGTAGATGGCTAACCTTAACAGAAGGTAAAGATTAATGAAGTCAGGGAGATCGACACTTGTGAGGCTAACCTACTCAGAGGATAGAAAGAAAGGACATGAAGTAGACAAGGTCAACAGGTGACATTCACAAGTAGAAGTCAGTTGGGAACAATGGTAGATACAGCTCAAAGGAGGAGGGTTCGTACAGGAGTTAACAGCCAGGGTTACAATTAGGATTAAATATAATAAAAAGGTTATCATGCATTACATCTGTGGCCTAATCTTGGGTATATAATTAAATTAAAAACTATCTCCCTGTGCTTGTTAGTTTTATAATTCTCAAAATGTTTATGTGAAGCAAATGTCATAAAAATTAATCGCCTAATAACAAATTCTACACAGAAATCACTCAAGTTATTAAGCATTCCCTTATCATTCAAATGACTCAACGTTGTATTTAAAGTTAAAATTAAATTTGGCCAAATACAAAGCAGACATTTTTAAAAGTTTATTTTTAATACACAATGTACATCAGTTATAAATTAAAACAGTTTTCAGAAATGAAACTTTGTCTTAGGACTGAGATAGTCATTTTCTTTTTTCTTTTTGAAAATACAATTTAAAATTTTACTTTTCTTATTTTTAATTTTGTTTAAATTTTATTTTCAATTACAGTTTACATTCACTATCATTTTTGTATTAGTTTCAGGTGCAAAGCATAGTGATTAGACAATCATATACTTTAGAAAGTGTTCCCCCTGATATTTCCAGTACCCACCTGGCACCATACATAGCTATCACAATATTATTGACAATATTCCCTATGTTGTACTTGATATCCCTGTGAATATTCTAAGATAGTCATTTTTATGACTGATAGAGAAATAATGCTTGTTTGTTGAGGTGCAAATAAGAAAATGCATAAAGAAAAGTACCTTAAAGTAGGTATTTAAAAAACTTTCACATTAAAATGAACAGATTTAGACTTCTGGCCAAGATGAAGGTGTAGGTAGACACACTATGCCTCCTTGCACAACCAAAACAAGGACAACAACAATTTAGAAACAAAAAATAACCAGAACTGACAGAAAATTGAACTGTATGGAAGTCCAACAACCAAGGAGTTAAAATAGACACATTCATCCAGACCAGTAGGAGGGGCGAAGTCAGGTGGCCAGGAGGAGAGGAGTCGCGTCAAAGCAGCAGCTGGTGGACTTGGGGCGCACAAGGCAGCAGCTGGCAGACCCAATGAGGTGGCAGATTGTGGAGGGCGCAGCACAAAGGCAGCTGGCGGACCGGGCAGTCCTACATTCATGCGCAGGTAAACCAGGCAAAACTGGGGAGTGAGACAGATTACCCAACCTAGGGTCCCAGAGCAGGGAAATAAAGCCTCAAACCACTGATTGAAAACACCTGTGGGGGTTGAGGTGCCAGGAGAAACTCCCAGCTTCACAGGAGAGTTCACTGGAGAGACCCACAGGGTCCTCCAACGTACACATTTGAAAACACCTGTGGGGTTTGAGGTGCCAGGAGAAACTCCCAGCCTCACAGGAGAGTTCACTGGAGAGACCCACAGGGTCCTCGAACGTACACAAACCCACCCACATGGGAATTAGCACTAGAAGGGCCCAATTTGCTTGGGGGAAGTGGAGGAAGTGACTGAAATCCGGCAGAGAGCAGAGAAAGTGGCATTGTTCCCTCTCTGACCACTGGCCCACATACAGCTCCACAACACACTGACTGGGTTGCCCTGCCCCAGGGAACACCTAAGGCTCTGCCCCTCACTATGTAACAGGTGCGTCAAGACAAAAAAAAAAATGGACCAAACAAAAGAACAGATCGAAGTTCCAGAAAAAATACAACTAAGCAACGAAGAGCCAATCTATCAGATGCACAGTTCAAAACACTGGTAATCAGGATGCTCACAGAATTGGTTGAATTTGGTTGCAAATTAGATGAAAAAATGAAGGCTACGCTAAGTGAAATAAAGGAAAATGTACAGGGAACCAACAGTGGCAGGAAGACAACTGGGACTCAGATCAACAGTTTGGAGCAGAAGGAAGAAAGAAATATCCAATCAGAAAACAATGAAGAAACAAGAATTCAAAAAAAATGAGGAGAGGCTTTGGAACTCCAGGACATCTTTAAATGTTCCAACATCTGAATTATAGGGGTACCAGAAGGAGAAGAAGAAGAGCAAGAAATTGAAAACTTATTTGAACAAATAATGAAGGAGAACTTCCCCAATCTGGCAAAAGAAATAGATTTCCAGGAAGTCCAGGAAGCTCAGAGAGTCCCAAAGAAGTTACACCCAAGGAGGAACACACCAAGGCATGTCATAATTACATTAGCCAAGATTAAAGATAAGGAGAGAACCTTAAAAGCAGCAAGACAACAGGAGAGAGTTACCAACAAAGGAGTGCCCTTAGGACTGTTGGCTGATTTCTCAAAAGAGACCTTACAGGCAAAAAGGGGCTGGAAAGAAGTATTCCAAGTCATGAAAGACAATGACCTACATCCAAGATTGCTCTATCCAGCAAAGCTTTCATTTAGAGTGGAAGGGCAGATAATGTGTTTCCCAGATAAGGTCAAGTTAAAGGAGTTCATCATCACTAAGCCATTGTTATATGAAATGTTAAAGGGACTTATCTAAGAAAAAGAAGATCAAAAACATGTACAGTAAAATGACAGCAAACTCACAATTATTAACAACCACACCTAAAACAAAAACAAAAACTAAGCAAACAACTTGAATAGGAACAGAACCACAGAAATGGAGATCACATGGAGGGTTAGCAACAGGGGAGTGGGAGGAGGAAGAGAGGGGGAAAAGGTATAGAGAATAAGTAGCGTAGATGGTAGGTGAATATAGACAGAGGGAGGGTAAGAATAGTGTGAGAAATGTAGAAGCCAGAGAACTTACAAATATGACTCATGGACATGAACTAAAGGGGGGGAATGTGGGTGGGAGGGGGTGTGCTGGGAGGAGGGGAGTGATTGGGGGGAAATGGGATAACTGTAAAGTATATTAAAAAAATGAACAAATTTACTGCAACAAAGACTAAGTAAAATGAGACATAAGCAAATGGAAATCATGAGTGAATGTTCACTAATATTTGCTCATGTACTTAATGTATCTATCATAGTCAAATTCTATATATAAAATCAAATCACACTAGAAGACATTTAATTAAACATAAAATTATAATGGTTACTTACTGTATAAGAGCAGCTCTTTCAAAGTACTGAATGGCTTTTTCGCAAAACTGAGTGTCAATGTAATAGGCTCCAAGCCACTCAATGACTTCAATATTGGAGGGGAAATACCTGTATGACTAGAAAAAATACAGAACATGACAATACAACTTCAGTGGCAACAGATAACTTACTTTCTAAGCATTTTACCTGTTGAATGGGTTAATTTATCCTGTGTGAAATTTTTTAATAAGCAAGTACGAGCTTTGCATGCACTTTAAAAGATTTTAAAACTACATAAGATTTAAAAAACAAGAGTTGTTTGACATCTTTTTGATGTACTGATTCATAATCTGAGTCAAATTAAATGCGTAATAGAGTGAAAAAGAGATGAAAAATATGCTTCAAGAGAAAAATGAGTATTTCTTATTTCACTTTTTATTAAAATTAACCAAAAGTTAACTTCATATTCCACAAATGCTCTTATTTTAAATCAATATTCATTTAAAAGCTAATATGTTTCTAAATTTTATAAATTAAAAAGCCAGCTACATTTTAAATAACAATTCATAAGAGCTAAAAAGTAAAAGGAAAGGTAAGAGTATCTGCCTACCTCATAGTAATATTGAAATGCTTGGGACTTATCTCCTTCACTATCATATAATTCTCCTAGTTTAGACAGAGCTCTAGAATCAGTTGGAACAACACTGATCAGCTGCATCAACCATTCAATAGCTTGATTGGGATCTTCCATTAA
This sequence comes from Anoura caudifer, assembly GCA_004027475.1. Classification (NCBI taxonomy): domain Eukaryota; kingdom Metazoa; phylum Chordata; class Mammalia; order Chiroptera; family Phyllostomidae; genus Anoura; species Anoura caudifer. Next base: position 52,313 of record PVKU01010251.1, read on the forward strand.
TTCATATCTTGGACAATTTCAGTTAAGGATAACATAGTTTTTCTGAATTCATTGATCAATGAGTAAACCTAAAGATAACATTATACAATAAAATAGTCCTTAGTCAATGATGATGTGCTTTTTAATACTATTTACTGGATTTGGATTTCCATAGGGATGAGAATGAAAAATGGAGAAGCGTGTAAGAGACTCTTGTTCCATATGTACACTGACTTTTCTTTGCCTCATTACCACCCACTAAGATCAACTCCCAAAGCACTGTCCAAAGTTTGTCCAATGTGAACTTCTGGCCAAGATGGAGGCACAGGTAGATACACTTTGCCTCCTCGCACAGCAAAAAGAAGGAGAACAACAAATTTTAAAACAAAAAATAAGCTGAATTTCCAGAAAATTGAACTGTATGGAAGTCCAACAACCAAGGAGTTAAAGACGCAACATTCATCCAGACTGGTAGGAGGGATGGAGACAGGCAGCCAGGGCAGGGCGGAGAGGGGCAGCTGGGGTGGAGAGGACTTGTGGCAAGGTGGCAGCTGGCAGACCAGGTGGTCCCACATTTGTCTGTGGGTAAACCAGGAGGAACAACTGGGGAGTGAGACAGACTGTGTAACCCAAGGTTCCAACAAGAAAAGAAAGCCTCAAAACGTCTGGCAGTAAAATACTGTGGGGTTGCAGCAGTGGGAGAAACTCCCAGCCTCACAGGAGAGTCTGTTGGAGAGACCCACAGAGTCCTAGAATGTACACAAACCCATTCACCTGAGAATCAGCACCAGAAGGGCCCAAATTACATGTGGGTAGAGGGGGATGTGATAAAAACCAGCAGAGAGCTGAGCAAATGGCATTGTTCCCTCTCAGACCCTGCCCCCACATACAGTGCCACACGCAGCAATGTGGGTTGCCTGCCCTGGTGAATACCTAAGGCTCCATGGCTTACTGCATAACAGGGACTCTGAGACAAAAAAATATAGCCCAAATGAAAGAACTGATCAAAGACCCAAAAGTAAAAGTAAGCAATGAAGAGATAGCCAACCTATCAGTTGCAGAGTTCAAAACACTGGCAATTAGGATGTTCACGGAAATGGTTGAGTATGGTTGCAAAATGGAGGAAAAAGTGAAGGCTATGCAAAGTGAAATAAAAGAAAATGTACAGGGAACCAACAGTGACGGGAAGGAAACCAGGACTCAAATCAACAGTTTGGAGCAGAAGGAAGAAATAAACAGTCAACCAGAACAGAATGAAGAAACAAGAATTCAAAAAAATGAGGAGAGGCGTAGGAACCTCCAGGACAACTTTAGACATTCCAACATCTGAATCATAGGGATGACAAAGGAGAAGAGGAAGAGCAAGAAATTGAAAACTTAATCGAACAAATAATGAAGGAGAATTTCCCTAATCTGGCAAAGGAAACAGACTTCCAGGAAGTCCAGGAAGCTCAGAGAGTCCCAATGAAGTTGGACCCAAGGAAACACGCACCAAGGCATATATAATTATGTTACCCAAGATTAAAGATAGGAAGAGAATCTGAAAAGGAGCAAGAAAAAGGAGAAGGTTACCTACCAAAGAGTTCCCATAAGACTATCAGCTGATTTCTGAAAAGAAACCTTGCAGGCAAGAAGGGGCTGG